>KZ559563.1:0-149594 GCA_002850765.1 Aspergillus taichungensis | reverse complement strand
AAAGATAAAAGAAAAAAAAAAGAAAGAGAAAAGAAAACGAATCATCAACAATAATTAATAAATAATTAAAAAAGACCTCCTTTTCCCCATTCATCCCCTGGACCCAAAAAAAAAAGGGTCGCAAATTATTCCCACTGGGCCGCTCGTGGTTCCAAACCTTCAAACCTTCCTGTCCATCCTTCCCTTTTTCTCTCCATTTCATTCAACGTTCCTGGACTCTTTTTTCGCTCTTGGGTCTCCAGTCTCCAGTCTCCAGTCTCCAGTCTTACCTCCACTCTCCACCCACGGGGTCCATCCAGTCAAACCAAATTCCATTTTCTCTTCTCCCTCCTCTCTCTCTCCCCCCCCCCCCAAAAAATACCTCCCCCCACTAGACTAGGAAGGGATTGTCTGTCAGTCGCCCTCCTGTCACGCCGTCACACCTAAACACAAGAATCTTTTCCGACCTTCACTGCCACCTTCGCATTTCGCCTGCATCGCAAACCCTCTCTCCAATTCCTTCCTCCTACGCCTCCCTCTCACGCTCCCTACTCCTCCCTCCAACAACCAGCTGAATGGGTGTTTCTGGACCGGTCTGAATCACTCTCTTTCAACTTTCCCCGGTCAATTGCTCTCGAGCGTGGTATATTCGTCTGGTGCAGTTCACAGCGGGAATTGGTCTGCCTGTTCCTCTCCCCTCCGTCCTCCTCCCTCAAACAGGCGCCAAGTCAAGGCCCTGTCCCAACCGACACCATGCGTCGCGGCGTCGTCATCTTCCTGCTCGTCAACTTCCTCATCCTCTCCTTCCTCGTCCGCAGCGTCTCCACCTTGCTCTCTTTGCTCATCGAAGATGCCTCGGCCGATTCCATCCACCGCGCCGAGCTCCCCTCGCCCAATTCCAGCTTGATCGAGCAACGCCCTCAGATCATCCCCAAGATCATCCACCAGACCTACAAGAACGAGACCATTCCCGAGGTCTGGAAGGATGCGCAGAGGAGCTGTATCGAGTTACATCCCGATTATGAATACATCGTATGTCTTCTTCTCCCCGTCTTCCCTCTTTTTATCCCTACAGATACTAACACGCAGTCGCTCAGTTGTGGACGAACGAAAAGGCGCGCGAGTTCATCGCCCACGAGTATCCCTGGTTCCTCGACACCTTTGACGGCTACAAGTTTCCCATCCAACGCGCCGATTCCATCCGATACTTTGTCCTCGCCCACTACGGCGGCACCTACATTGATCTCGACGATGTACGTGAACAATCCTTCCCGCCTAAACATGGATATACAAGATCTGACTGTCGCAGGGTTGCAACCGTCGTTTAGATCCGTTGCTCGCTTACCCCGCCTGGGTGCGCCGCACCGCGCCCACGGGGATATCCAATGACGCCATGGGCTCGGTCCCCCAACACCCCTTCTTCCTCCGCGTGATCGAGCTGTTGCAGTCCTACGACCGCAGCTGGCTGCTCCCCTACATCACCGTCATGTATTCGACCGGCCCCCTCTTCCTCTCCGTCATCTGGAAGGAGTACATGCACGAGCGCATCACCGAGGCCGGCCGCGTCCGCATCCTCATGCAGGACGAGTACAACCGGTATTCGTGGAGTTTCTTCACCCACCACGTCGGCAACAGCTGGCACGGGTCCGACGCCCGGTTGATCTTCTGGATGGGCCAGCATTGGGTCTTCCTCACTCTGCTCGGCTGTATCCTCGCCGCCACGGTCGGGTTCGCCGCCTGGTGGATGTACGGTCGACTCATGCTGCTGGGATCCAAATACCGCTACCGGTACTCCAAGATTCCGTCGTTCCTGTCGGGGTCCCGCCGCTCCTCCCCGACGCGCCGGCCGCGCGGCGTCATGCCGACCCTCTTGCGTCGGGTGAGTTTCAAAGAGGACGAGGAGATCCGCGGTGCGACCGAAACGTCGTATGAACTTTACAGTCGACGGGATTGATTTGTTTTCTTTGATTTTTTTTTTCTTTTGTTGTCATCATTTGCTTTACTAGCGTTAGATGCCCGCGTGACACGACCTTCCTACCTCTTTGAAGCTCCCTCCCCCTCTTATTTCTCCTCCCGGGTGGCTCTTTTTATTTATCCCCCCCCCCCGGAGAGTTCCGTCTCCTTTGGCGTGCATGCATGGAGTTTACCGGATCCAGCTTTGCCTCCAGCGCCTGTTTTACATCCTAATTCCTGTGGTTTTCAGGCTTTGCCGTGTACATGTTTTGGCCAGATGATTGTGATCTGTTGTTCGGGGAGCCGCTGCCAGGCAGGGCACTCGGGATGCTATTTGACCTCCTTTTTTTTTTTTTGGCTTGTCTTGTTGATCCTTTCTTCCAAATGTCTTTGTACCCTTTATACCTTTTAGTACCTTTTCCCTTTTTTCTTTTCTTTTTCTTTCTCTTTTTTGATGTTATCGGCATACATAGACTTGCGTTAGGTAGATAGGATCTTGCCAGCCTTTCAGCACGGAGGCCTGGAGCTCGCTGGAATGCGACCGAGATCATCATGATCTGTATCAATACCGTGATTATCCGTTCCATTGATAGATGTAGGGTCATATTCTTCTCTGTCTAGCCGTCTAGTTTCCCAAGATAGAAGGCGGAGATGGAGTCCGGGAGGGTTCAACCATGGTTCAATCGAGGAACGATGGAGCTCCCCTGTCTCGGATAAATCAGGAGTTCCCAGTTGGTATGAACGATATCTGGGGATTGACAAGCAAAGGATCTGGGGCTATCAGCCTGGGTGGATTCGAAGGAAAGAAAGAGAGAGAGAGAGAGAGAGAGAAATGGCGTCATTGTATGTCACTGGGATCAGCTATATTCAGGGGATTGACCCGGACGGAATAGGAATGGAGCTGATCATCTCTATTATTGGAATTGAGGACTCCATCAGTCTAGGTCTTGTCGAAGAGTCGAAGGGAAGACGAGGAAAAAGAGTCCACTGGAGATGGAAAAAAAGTCACGAAGAATGTGCCAGATCAGTCAGGTGTCAGTCAGGCATTTGGCACATTCTTTTTTTTTTTTCCTTCACTTCACTTTCTTCTCTCTTTTCACTTCTCTCTTCTCTCATTTCTCTTCTCTTCTTCTCTTCTACATCTCTCTCTCTCTCTCTCTCTCTCTCTCCTTCACTTCACTTCACTTCTCTCTCCACATTCTTCTTCGTCACTTTTCCACTTCTCTCCTTCTCTTCTTCTCTGCATCCGGCGTGGATCTCCATCCAATTCATCTGATCTCCACATTCCAATGGATTCTGATCGCAAACGATCATCGCCCCCTTGACATCATCCACTGCTGGATTCGCTTCCGATCTGCATTTTCTGATCTCATTTCTGCTCATCTCTTCTTCTCATCTTTTCTTCTTTTCTTCGACTCGACGGTGTCTTCCTTTCCATTCTCTTTCTTGTCTTCATCCATATTTTCAATCCATCCACTCTCTTGACGGGATCCCTTCATTGCCTCTTCCAATTCCATCCGATCAAACTTTTCTTCTCTCCAATTGACTCCATCAACAACGGGTTTGTTGTACGCTAGATCCCGGCTATCGCCATTCAGTCCAGATGAGCCTCCGTCGTCCCATGGCATCCTGACGTCCAACCGCTTGCTGTACGTCGTTTGTTTTCCTTGGCTGCCCTGGGTGCTTCTCCACCACCCGAGTCACTAGTCCCCATTCTGTCTTACCATCTCCTCATCTTCTAAAACATCATCGCTGACCTCTTTCTCCCCTCGCTCTCCTCTAGTCTGGCCATCTCTCTCTCTTTTTCTTTTCGTCTTTTCTCCTCTTTCCTTGCCCCTCCCCCCTCTTTTTCTTCCTCTCCCCCCCCCCCTTCTCTACTCTCCACAATTCGCCCCTCCTTACAATTCTTCCCTCCTCTCTCCACTCCGCCCTCTCGCCACCATGGCTGAAGGCCCCGCGAGAAAAGAACGGAGAAAAAGTCTGAGCGTCTTCAGTCCATCCTCCTCCTCAGCCGCTGCCGCCGCCTCCCCTTTCTTCGGCCCCCCCGCCCACGATCGCTCCCCCTCCGACGATGTTCACTCCCGCAAGAAGCGATCCCGTCGCAATTCCGGCTTCTTCGGCGCTCGGAACCCCAGCCCCGTCCCCGATGCCGCCGCCATCCCCCAGAGCCACCGCCGTGCCGGCACGGTCGACTCCCTCCTGGCTCCCAACGGCATGCCCACCCCCCACGAGACCCTGCGCCCCCGCCGGAAATCCATCCAACAGAAGAAACGCGCCTCTGTCTTCGGGTCCCTGCGGTCGCTGCACTCCCTCGAGGATGACAACTCTTCACTCAATCGGTCCAAAGCTGCCTCGTCCGTCGTCCTCGACGATGACGATGGCATCGGCTCCATGATTCTCCATCACGGCGAGGTCCAGACCACCGGCGGCATGTGGCGCAAGAAGAGTCAATACCTCGTCTTGACCGAGACCCACCTCGTCCGCTTCAAGAACCAGAGCAAGGCGGCCGACGTGTTCCCCTCCATCCCGCCCTCCTTCGCCCGCACGGCCGCCAACCGGCAATCCATCGCCTCTGTCAGCTCCATGCAGGACCCGCACCTCGCAGCCTCGGCCACGGATCCCGCCGCCGGCATTTCCCTGCACAGCATCGTCGCCGTCTACATGCTCGACGACGGCCGCCCCTCCTCCACCGTCGAGGTCGCCTACCTCGACGACCGCGCCCACAAGGCCACCTTCATCCAGATGCAGACCCCCGACCTCCAGGAACTCAGTCTATGGATGGTGGGGATCCGCTCCGCCGCGGGGCTGGCCCGTGCGTCCCGCCCGCTCCCCTTCGACCCCAAGCCCCTCGAGTGTGTCACCCGCATGCTGGAGTTCGAGCGCGACTACGATCCCCAGACCTTTCGCATGTTCCGCGTCATTCAGATGGCTTCGAGCAAGCCCTCGCCCACCACCGCCCGCGGCGGCGGCGCCGCCGCCGCCTCCGCCTCCGCCTCCTCGGCCGACGACCTCACCAAGTTGTCCCCCACCGGCTGCTACCTGGCCCTCGGCTCCCACAAGCTCCACCTGATCCCGCTGCACAAGATTGTCACCGGCCGCGGCTCCGCCGTCTCCCTGGCCGATCTCGACGCCACCGCGGCCGCCTCCTTCGGCCTAATGAACCTGACCTGTCTGTCCATGGAGTGGGGGGACGACAGCCTGCACCTGACCTTCCGCGTTCCCCTCTGCCGCCCCTTCTCCGTCTTCCTCGCATCCGTCCACTCGCTCGAGATCGCCTGCTGGATCCGTCGCCAGACCGAATTCCTGCGGCCCCTCTGGACCCGTCAACCCTACGACTTCATTGCCCCGCGCGACCTGCAGAACGACCAGAACTTCCCCCCGGTCGACCTCGACGAGGACTACGGCTGCTTTGACCGGACCCTGGTCGCCTACTCGGCCAGCTTCGACGTCGACACCTCCAACATCCGGTACACCATCGACGACGGCCCGGGCGAGGACGCCCCCGGCTTCCGCCTCCTGCCCCCGGCCGGCGCCCCCCGCCAGCGCTACTCCCCGCTGGAGCTGATCGCCGTGATGCGCACGCTGCGCTACAATGAATCCTTCCGCTCCATCTCCTTCGCTGGCGTGAGCCTCGATGCCCTCCAGGGCGTCCGCGAGCTCCCCGGCTACGTAGACACCGACCTGCTACGGACCCGGGACGGCGACCCCGTCCACGTCCCGGGCCAGGAGCACCTGTCGTTGCTGTCGCAAGAGATCCGCGCGCTGGCCCTGCAGAGCCGCTGGCTCCGACGCCTGGACTTCGCCTACACCTCGGGCCGCATCCCGACCGCCGACAGCGAGAGCCGGGACCCCGGGTGCGGCATCCCCGAGGCCCTCTTCCCCGTCTGCCGCCGCGAGATGACCAGCGTCGACTGGATCGTACTGACCGGCATCCGCCTGGGCGACTCGGACCTCGACTACCTCGTCGACGCCGCCTCCCAGCGGGGGAGCCACCTGCGCGCCCTCGAGGTCGGCCACTGCGGCCTGTCCGTCCACGACCTCGACCTCCTGCTGTCCACCACGGTCGCCCAGGGCGCCACGCTGGAGGCCCTGAACATCGCCGGCGTCCAGGGCCGCCTCAACCCGGAGCTCCTCCGGCAGTACCTCGGCCACTTCACCCACATCCGGACGCTCGACCTGTCGCGCATCGCGCGCCTGTCCGGGACCGAGCCCCTCCTCTCCGCCGAGACCCTGTTTCACTGGCGCCTGGAAGAGCTCGCCCTGAGCCGCACCGCCCTGAACCGCGAGTCGGTCGACGCCCTGGCCACTTACCTGGCCAGCGATCGGTCCAGCGACCTGCGGGTGCTCCGGCTCGACCAGTGCGGCCTCACGGGCCAGGACGTCGCCCTCTTCCTGCACTCGATGGCGCGCGCCGACGGGCCCCGCCGCCTGCACCTGCACGTCAACGAGAACCGCCTGGACCTGGGCTGCACCTTCCTGTGCGACGCGATCGCCCAGAACAAGGCCCCGACTCACCTGTCCATGCGCATGATCGACTTCAAGACGGAGGCGCAGTTCCGGGATCTGGTCGAGGCCCTGCGGGTCAACCGCACCGTGACGCACCTGGACATCGCCAAGGCCTCCCTGCCGGCCGACGCCGGGCCCGAGACGTGCCGGTCGTTGCAGCAGATGTTCGAGGAGAACGAGACGCTGGAGGACCTGGACATCAGCGGGGAGAGCGCGCACCTCGACGTGGCGCGGTTCGGCATCGGCCTCAACCTGGCGCTGACGGGGCTGAAGCGGAACCGCACGCTGCAGGTGCTGCGGGTCGAGCACCAGAAGCTGGGCCTGCAGGGCGCCAGCACGTTGTCGACGGTGCTGGAAGAGAACCGCAGCCTCCGCGCGGTCCACTGCGAAAATAACGACCTCAACCTCCAGTCCTTCACCGTTCTGGTCAACGGGTTGCAGCGGAACCGGACCCTCCTGAGCCTCTCGGGCATGGAGGGGGACCGGGCCCGGTCGCTGGACAAGGTTCGCCGCGAGGTCGAGGGGGTCAAGCGGGACGGCACGCAGGGCCCGAGCTCCGTCTCGTCCTCCGCCACGAGCGCGATCCGCCGGTCCCTCCAGGTAGCTATGACCGGGGGCAGCAGCGGCAAGCACGCGACGACGGGGTCGCGGCTGACCAAACCGTCCGCCCACTCCACCGGTCCGCTGCGGAGATCGGGCCCGTCGGCGCCGGCCCACCTGGCCGCCGCGGAGACCCCGCCCTTCCTTCACCACGACGTGGAGGTCATCCTCCACGCGCTGACGCAGAAGTGGGACGCCGAGGGCGCGCGCCTGCAGCGGTACCTGTTCCGGAACTATCACCTGGCCCACGGGGGTGACGGGGCCGCCGCCGCCGCCGACTTCGACCTCGACGACGGCTGCAGCGACGGGCGTCCGACGACGGCCACCAGTCTCGCGACGATGCTCGACCACCTCAAGTTCGAGGTGACCGTCTCGGCCGACGAGATCGCGTCCTCGCCGCCCACGACCGACCGGCTCCCGCCGTCGCCCCACCCCAGCGACGGGAGCAGTGACCCGAACTCGCTGGAGCTGGACGGACGTCTCGACGGGGGTCGCCGGATTGCGGTTGACGCCGCCCAGCGACCGCAGACGGCGCCGTTTGCCGGGCTAGCGGGACCGGGCGCGGCCCCCGTGTGGTTGGGATCCGGTGCGGCTGGGGGGCCGCCGTCGTCCCGACGGCTGGCGGCGCCGGTCTCCCCGCTGCCGGCCACGGTGTACAAGACCCGCAGCGTGCGCAGCGCGCGCAGCTCGAGCACGGTGTCGACGAGCACGGGGACGGCAGCCAGTGCGCGGAGCGCGTACGGCACGGCATCGTCCACGCTGAAGAACTTCCTGACGGGGAGCGGGACAAAGGAGCGACGACGGATGGAACAGATGACGCCGGCGGTATGCGTGTCGGACGAGGGGCCCCCTCAGGTGGACTGGACGCCTCCCCACTGGAATTGGGGGGAGTGACCGTTTTTCCTTTCATTCCTCCGACCGTTTGGCAAGTGGATAGTCGATGATGCATGATGAATGATTTCGCTAGTCGAAGTCTCGAGTCCCATGTTTTCCTTGTCGGGAGCAAGATTGCTCCCGAGTGACATTCCCTTATTGTTTTTGAGCCTGGTGTTCCATGGCGCCCTTCTTTCTATTTTTCTTTTCTTTTTCTTTTTTTTCTTTCTTTTCATCTCTCCTTGTGTTTGTAATTTTTGGGATGTGCCTCCGGACAGGCACCTTAATCACCGGCGCCACCACAGGCGTTCTTGGGCTGGCATTTTCCATGGGCGCCCGCATTACCGGCGTTGGAAGACTTTCCTTACTTTCTCTTTTTCTCTTATCTTGATCATGTCCTCAGATCTAACCAGAACGATGGAGAGATATAGTCTCGTGTATGAATAGAGCCGTTCTGACACAGTCTTGATATGGGGGAATATACGAGATCCGATTGACCATGGATCGGAGGGGTGGGGTTGTAGATCTAGGATGGTACAGCGTTATATTCCACCACAATCAAGAAAAGAATTCAATATAATATAGATATATTATAAAATATTTCTATAGACATATCTGTTCAAAATATGATCAACAGATATAAATCTATAATCAAAGTGAATGGGAAATCCCAATCCGGGGAACGGAGAATAATCCGCCCCGCAATAGAGAAAAAAAAAAAAAAAGTCAATTCTTCAATCTCAATTTCGGGATTTCTTCTTCTTCTTCTCTTTCTCTCCATCCCTCCCCAACTTCCTCTACCTTTGTTTCAAATCATCTGCTCCACGCAGTCTGGTCTCCAAGAGACTCTCGTCCGAGGTGAGTGACTCACTTTTTTTTTTTTTTATCTTTCTTTCGTGCCCCACTTCCACCGTCCAGCAGAAAAAGCAGAACCCGCGGGGTCATCTTCTTCCCCTCCTCTCCACCTATATAACATTCCTTCCCTTTCCTAACTTTTATCCTATCCATCTATAGGTCACTCGAACACTGCGCAATCATGCCCTCGCAAGATCAAGATCAATTGCGCGTCCTCATCGTCGGCAACGGCGGTCGCGAACATGCCCTCGCCTGGAAACTGAGTCAGTCGCCCCGCGTCGACGCCGTCTACGTCGCTCCCGGAAACGGTGGTACCGGTCTGGGGGTTGATGGCAAGATCGCCAGTGCCGATGTCAAGGGCAATGATTACCCGGGTCTGGTGAAGTTTGCGCAGCAGAATGGTGTCAATATGGTTGTGCCGGGCCCCGAGGCGCCGCTGGTGGAGGGCATCCAGGGTTATTTCCAGGCTGGTATAACACCCTTCCTCCTGTCAGACCGGTTATTATTACAGTTTTGCAAACATGCTAATGAATCAGTCGGCATCCGTTGCTTCGGTCCCTCCAAGGCCGCCGCCCGCATGGAAGGCTCCAAGACCTTCTCCAAGGACTTCATGAAACGGCACAACATCCCCACCGCCGTCTATGAGAACTTCTCCGAGTACGAACCCGCCCGCCAGTACCTCGACTCCGTCTCCCACAACGTCGTCATCAAGGCCGACGGGCTCGCCGGCGGCAAGGGCGTCATCATCCCCCAGACCAAGGAGGAGGCCCACCAGGCCCTCCGCGAGATGATGCTCGACCACCAGTTCGGCGCCGCCGGCAACGAGGTCGTCATCGAGGAGTACCTCGAGGGCGACGAGTTGAGCGTCCTCACCTTCAGCGACGGCTACACCATCCGCTCGCTGCCCCCCGCCCAGGACCACAAGCGCATCTTCGACGGCGACCAGGGCCCCAACACCGGCGGCATGGGCTGCTACGCCCCGACCCCGATCTCCTCCCCGGAGATCCTCGCCGAGATCGACCGCACCATCGTCCAGCCCTCCGTCGACGGCATGCGTCGCGACGGCTTCCCCTTCGTCGGCATCCTCTTCACCGGCCTGATGATGACCCGCAACGGGCCCAAGGTCCTCGAGTACAACGTCCGCGGCGGCGACCCCGAGACCCAGACCCTGCTGCCCCTGCTCACGGACGACACCGACCTCGCCGAGATCATGGTCGCCTGTACCGAGCACTGGCTCGACGGCGTGACCATCCGCGTCAAGCCCGACTTCTCCACCACCGTCGTCGCCGTCGCCGGCGGCTACCCCAACGCCTACGCCAAGGGCCAGCCCATCACCCTCGACGCCGCCCCGGCCGACACCCTCATCTTCCACGCGGGCACCAGCCTCGCCGGTGGCCAGCTCCAGACCGCCGGCGGCCGGGTCATCGCTGCCACCGCCACGGCGACCAGCCTCGAAGAGGCCGTCCGTCGCAGCTACGCCGGCATCGCCACCGTCCACTTTGACGGCATGTTCTACCGCAAAGACATTGCCCACCGGGCCTTCCGCCAACGCGACGCCGTCGCGTCCGCCTCCGCCTCCTCCGACTCCTCCTCCCTCACCTACGCCGCCGCCGGCGTCTCCATCGACGCAGGCAACGACCTCGTCCAGCAGATCAAATCCTCCGTCTCCCAAACCAAACGCCCCGGCACCGACGCCGTCATCGGCGGCTTCGGCGGCCTCTTCTCCCTCGCGGCCGCCAACAAGACCTACCACCCGAACTCGCCCACCCTCATCGGCGCCATCGACGGCGTCGGCACCAAGCTCAAGGTCGCCCACGCAGTCGGCATCCACAACACCGTCGGCATCGACCTCGTCGCCATGAACGTCAACGACCTCGTCGTCCAAGGCGCCGAGCCCCTCTTCTTCCTCGACTGCTACTCCTGCGGCAAGCTCGACGTCCCCACCGCCGCCGCCTTCGTCCAGGGCGTCGCCGCCGGCTGCGTCCAAGCCGGCTGCGCCCTCATCGGCGGCGAAACCGCCGAAATGCCAGGCCTCTTCACCGACGACGCCTACGACGCCGTCGGCGCCGCCGTCGGCGCCATCAACACCTCCGGCGACCACGCCCGCCCCATCCTCCCCAACACCGCCGCCATGCAACCCGGCGACGTCCTCCTCGCCCTCGCCTCCTCAGGCCCCCACTCCAACGGCTACTCCCTGGTGCGCAAGATCGTCGACCGCTCCGGCCTCTCCTACACCGATCCCGCCCCCTTCACCATGCCCTCTTCTCCCTCCCAACAACAAACCCTCGGCAGCGCCCTCCTCACCCCGACCAAAATCTACGTCAAACCCCTCCTCAAAGCCCTCTCCTCCACCACCCAAATCAAAGGCCTCGCCCACATCACCGGCGGCGGCCTCACAGACAACGTCCCCCGCATGCTCCCCGCCCACCTCGCCGCCCACATCGACGTCACCGCCTGGTCCCTCCCCTCCGTCTTCAAATGGCTCAAGCAAACCGGTAACGTCTCCTCGACGGAGATGGCCCGCGCCTTCAACTGCGGCGTCGGTATGCTCATCGCTGTGAGCGCCGATGCGGCTACCGCTGTCAAGGAGCTCCTCCAGGCTGAGGGCGAGACTGTCTACCAGATTGGTACTCTGGAAAAGAAGGTCGGGGATGAGCTGGATAAGGAGGGGTGTGTTTTGAGTGGGTTGGAGAGTTGGGATTAAATCTCTTCTTTTCCTTTGTCTTGACTCTTTCTTGATTCTTTCCTCTCCTGATCCTCTTGTCTAGAGGAATTTTTTTTCGTTTGTTCCTTTTTTCTTTTTTCTTTTTTTTTTATCTATGTTGCTTTTGTTTGATGTTTGGTGAGGGTGGGATTTGTTTGGTTGGTTGGTCGTTTGCTTGATGTGCCTGTTTAGAGAGATATACAATAAATGAACATTTACAGACAGGGAGACACAGAAAGTAAGAACATATGCTCTCTTGTCAAGTCCGCTTTCATACTCTATCTATGTAATGGATATACGTAGTAATGTACGGAGTAGAAAGTATATATCATCCATCTATAACTACTAGACCAGCCATCCTCTAGTACGACAGTTCTTTTATATATGCGAATGGGTCATACACACCAAACAGACAGAAGAAAATGAAAGTTATAAAAAAAAATAAACCTTGCTAATCACTCCACGAAATCAACATTCTCAGCAGCATGGTAAGAAGATAGGATATGTAACCCAGCCCGTAGGCGAGAAGATCGCAAGAAACGGCACGACATGGTTAAAAAAAAAAAAAAAGAAAAAACCGGGATTCACACAGGAAGTGTCGAACTATATGAAACGTGAAACGGGGTCGGGATCTCCAGCTTTCACCACACGGTTCCCATGTCCATCTCCGCGGTCCGTCGCACCGTTATTCCTCCGAACTCTCCTCTTCCCGCCTTGCTGCCGGCAGAGTTGCCCCCTGCACCGCGTGACACAGCGTCTCCCAAATCGACCCATCTCTATTCCACAGCCGAAAACAATGCCCTTTTTCAGACAATCCTCCCTAGTGCGAGTCCAGAGAACGGCCCGCCAGTCACCACAGCTCCGGTCTTTTAATACAGGGAAGTACGAACGAACGAATCTCGCGCAAGAGCTGTGCCTCGTTAGTCATCGGACCGATCAATTCACGCACGGAGAAAAAAAAGATCATACCTTAGAAGCACTTGCGGTGAACGATCGAGGGTCCGCTCTCGTCGTACTCCTGCTTGGAGATCCACATCTGCTGGAAGGTGGACAGGGAGGCCAGAATGGAACCACCGATCCAGACGGAGTACTTGCGCTCCGGAGGGGCGATGATCTTGACCTTCATGGACGACGGGGCCAGGGCGGTGATCTCCTTCTGCATACGGTCGGAGATACCGGGGTACATGGTGGTACCACCAGACTAGATTCGTTAGTTAGATCTTCTTCTGAATGGTTCTTTTAAAGCAAGACATACCATGACAATGTTGCCGTACAGATCCTTACGGACATCAACATCACACTTCATGATGGAGTTGAAGGTGGTGACGTGGATGCCACCGCTCTCCAGACCCAGGACGCTGGGCTGGAAGAGGGCCTCGGGGGCACGGAAACGCTCGTTGCCGATGGTGATGACCTGTCCGTCGGGCAGCTCGTACGACTTCTCGAGGCCGGAGCTCTGGGCGGCGGTCTGGATCTCCTGCTCGAAGTCGAGGGCGACGTAGCAGAGCTTCTCCTTGATGTCACGGACGATTTCGCGCTCGGCGGTGGTGGAGAAGGTGTAGCCACGCTCGGCCAGGATCTTCATCAGGTAGTCGGTCAAGTCACGGCCAGCCATGTCGACACGCGAGATGGCGTGGGGGAGGGCGAAACCCTCGTAGATGGGGACCACGTGCGTGACACCGTCACCGGAATCCAGGACGATACCGGTGGTACGACCGGAGGCGTACAGGGACAGGACGGCCTGGATGGAGACGTAGAAGGCGGGGGCGTTGAAGGTCTCGAAGACGATCTGGGTCATCTTCTCACGGTTGGACTTGGGGTTGATGGGGGCCTCAGTCAAGAGGACGGGGTGCTCCTCGGGGGCGACACGGAGCTCGTTGTAGAAGGTGTGATGCCAGATCTTCTCCATGTCATCCCAGTTGGTGACGACACCGTGCTCGATGGGGTATCTCAGGGTGAGGATACCACGCTTGGACTGAGCCTCGTCACCGACGTACGAGTCCTTCTGGCCCATACCAATCATGATACTGCGAGGGTCAGCTGACCGCCCGATCTTTAGAAAGAAAAGGGATAGTAATTACCCATGATGACGGGGACGACCGACAATGGAGGCTGTACTTTTGGTTAGCGAAGTGAACTCATGGGGGGAAGAATTTAAGGTTGACAGTGCCAGAGCCACCCAATGCAAGGGCTGCATGGCAACTAGGCTCTGGTAACACAGGACTTAATTGATGGGGGGGGGAGATAACTTACGGAAGACAGCACGGGGAGCATCGTCACCGGCGAAACCGGCCTTGCACATACCCGAACTAAGGGATCAACGTCAGCATATCCGGTCTATCACGATGCCACAGTCGTCGAGCTCCAGTGCGAATCCAAGTGCTGGATTCGCATTGTGGACGTCGTTGAGAAGCGAGGAAAACCGTCTCATTCTTGACGAGTTGTGTGTGCGATTTTCCCGTTTGCTCAAGGAGGGGGGAATCCGACGACGATCGTCGGATGGAACCATCAGAAATGGATCAAGACATACCCATTGTCGATAACGAGAGCAGCGACTTCTTCTGTAGAGATGAAAGAGAGATTATTAACGACCGTGGACGGCGTCGAGGGGGAGGGGGAGAGCTGGGGGAGGGGTAGGGAAGCAAGGCGCTGATGTGGCCGGAAGCTAGCTTACCTTCCATGATGACGGAAATGGAGATTAAAAACTACGGGGAGAAGAGGAGAAAGAAGGAAGAAGGAAAGAGGATGAGATGAAGAGAATGGAGAGAGATGAAGGAGTCGTTGGGAGTTGAAAAGGTGGAGGTGAAGGTAGAGGAAGGAAAGAAGAAGAGAAGAGGAAGGAGAGAGAGAGAGAGAGAGAGAGATGGACCGAGTAGGGATGGAGATGTTTGTTGGTTAGTTAAGGTGGGAAAAAAGAGGGAACGGGAGGGAAAGAAGGAGGGAAAAGGGAGGGAAAGGGGAGGCGGCTAGTACGGTACCGTATATACCGTATATACCGTATATACCGTATGATATGTATGTATGGGTCGGTATGACGGATCAAATAGAAGGAAAAAGGGGATAGATGACAGAACACTCCGTACGCTTTCTCTTTCTTAGGTAAGAGGAAGAACGGTAAGCCCACGGTAATCTTTCCCCCTGATCTCTGGTTATAATAAGAAACAGCCGCTATCAACAAGTAGTCAAGTAGTTAATTCCGTGGGATCCATCGTCAATATGATCTGATATCCCTTTCTATACTCTTCTTCGAACGGTATACGTACTCCATTACTCCATGAATCCTACCCCTATCTCCCAAGATGGTTGCCTCTCAGGCAGAAGAATACAATATCATCCAATCTCTTTCCTCAAACCACTACAACCGAATCCCATGCGAGGAGTACTACGTAGGAGTGACTGGTAACGACGGTACCTAATCTGTAATCGTGGCGGAGGTGTTCGATGGCAAAAGGCAAGAGAGAGAAGAGAAAATAGTATGGCATACGTATGATAAATAGAAGAATGGCCAGGCTTGCGCATCCTCGTGGGGCTCATCCAGGATCCAGGGTTGCGTCTCCCTTGAACCATCATCCATATCGGACCAGATGACGACGATTTGCTTTCCTTTCAATCCTTCCTTTCCTTCCCCCAGGCTTCCAGATTCTTGTCTGGTCCTATTGTTGTATTGTTCCAATTGATGTGAACAATCCCTTCCGGCCCGGGATCCATGATCCATAATCCATGATCCATACCCATATCCATATCCGTATCCATGATCCTTAATCATTTATTCTAGAATCCCCCCTAATGAAGAAACTAGCCAGTGGCCACCTTCCAAGAGCCGCCTCATCCGTCTTCCGAGTGGAGATTTCCACTTTCTTCTCTTCTTTCTAGTTTCTTGACCATCTCCCCCCCTTTACCGCCTTTTGTGTTGATCGACATCGGCCCAGCCTGTCAGGACCGCCACGGGACGAGTCCGGTCGAACACGTTCAATACATTTAATGGGTCGATTCTCCTGGTGGGTGAGGATTCCAGCCCAGAGCTGAGGTAATGTCATAGGTGGCAATACCGCGAATGACCGTTCGTCTTGTACGGCGTGACGGGTGACATGGTGGGGTCGAAATGGTGTAAACCAGCATGGCGGGGTAGTGGGTGACTAATTGACTTTGTTATAGCACCACGTTGCTGAGATTGAGTATCTGGTATGATTAGTGGAATCATCATGAAGAGGGGTTAGATATGTAGGGTTGTATGTAGTTGGAGATATAGTGAAAAAAAAAACTCAATGAATACCTATGATTAGTCCAGGAAGATGGAAGGAGGTGGAAGCCACTGGTAGGCTGGAAGAACCCGATGAATCTTCCCGCTCAGTCGAGAACGTCAATCTTTTTTTTCTCTCGAACTATCAATCTACTTAACTTACCTGCTCGACTTTAGACTTCTCCAAAAGAAATTTACTATATTCTTCACCTTATCTATCTTACACTTTCCCTCCATATACTCCACCAACATGGACCCCAACATGAACAAAATGCTCAAATGGAGCATCCAAAACTCCAACCCCGAAACCGCAGACCCCTCCGCCCGCGGTCTCAACCCGGAGATGCTCTCCTCCCTCCTCGGCGGCCCGACCGACGCCGACCTGATGAAGGCCTCCATGGCCGCCCTGCACTCCCCCGAGGTCGATCTCGAGAACAAGCTCGTCGCCTTCGACAACTTTGAGCAGCTCATCGAGAACATCGACAACGCAAACAACATGGAGCCCATGGGTCTGTGGACCCCACTGGTCGAGCTGCTGCAGCACGACGAGTCCGATATGCGCCGCATGGCCGCTTGGTGTATCGGCACCGCCGTGCAGAATAACGAGAAGGCCCAGGATAAGATGGTGGTTTTCAGTGCCGTGCCGAAACTGGTGGCCATTGCGACGTCGGATGCCGACCCTGCCGCGCGCAAGAAGAGTGTCTATGCGCTGTCGTCGGCTGTACGCAACTATCAGCCTGCTATGGATGAGCTGACGAAGCATTTGCCGGAGTCGGGTCAGTATCCGCGTGGGGAGAAGATCGATGCCGGCGATATGGATGCTATCGATGCGCTTATGGATAAGCTGAGGGCGCACCCTGTTGAGTCGTCTTCATAGAAAGAATACATTATAAAAAAACGAAAAAAAAAAAAACGAAAGAACAAACACGATCAGCAGGACGATATCATTGCCATGCATACTGATGATGGGCTTCTGACAAGAGTGTCTCTGTGACAATCTGCCTGTCTCCCCAGGCAGACACATTGATCCAACATTCTCTCGTCATTCCGCCATGGTCGTTGTTCTCAATTCCACGGTAGCCTGGAGGATACCTAATACGACAGGCGGGTTACGCATGGTCATGCCACTTCCCGGGACTTGAGGCCAGGCACCAGCTTGCCATACACCTCTTCCATGCGAAGAAAGCAGGTCGCTTCGATTTGCAGGGTGGAAACTCCTGTTTTTTTCTCTCCTGTTCGCGTGTCCAGCATGTACGCGTCATCCTCATCTTGGTGTGGGATTGTCGGCGTGTCATTTGGAACGTTGATTATATAGATCGTGATTCACAGATTGTACATTATTATTATACCCATGAAGAACATCCAGACCGTCGTTCCAGCATTCAATCACACTCGTACTACGTATACCTAGATAGCGTAGATATCTAATAGTCGAACCAGACACCTACGACAAAATCAAATGGAAACTGTAAATAATTCATCACACCATAAGACAAGGCTAGAACAGAACAGAACAGACAGAACAACGGGCCAAATCGCAAGACGACGCCATCCGAAACACAACAGCCAAACAAACTAGAAAACAGACCCAGGACGGGGAGGACGGGCGCGAGGGATGGACCGCACGAGCCATCCATCGATAGCAGATCAGGCTATAGCGCAAGGTTGTAGGTATAATCGTCTTCTATGTTCTGCGACACCCACAAGACCACCGAACTATTCACATATCCACATTAGTACAGATGCAACGAATCAAGGACGCAACAGGATAGGTGCCTGCCAGTCATCCACTCACCTGAGCATAACCAGCGCATTGGCAATAACGTTTGCAATCCCAAAATACAACGTCTGCAGCGGATACGACGGCAGCAGATACTTGAGGACCATAACCGTCTACACACACCAAATACCCATTAGCAAATCCTCCACAGAAACAAACCAGAATACTGGTTGGTAGGTAGGTAGATAGGTAACTCACCACACTCCCCGCCAACCCCCCAGCCAACAAAGCAAACCCCAAAAACAGCACAAAGCGCGCCTTCCACGCCACTCCATTCCCGCTATAACTGAAGCTGTCCGCCTGCAGACGGGACTTCTCAATCGAGTTGATGACCAGCATTCCGAGCGCGGAGCAGATGCCAGGGATCCAGTCCACGAATTTCACGTGGACGTTGGACCCGTTGCGCGCGCTGTGCGAGAACGCCGCCGCGTCGACTATGAAGAAGAATCCGAGCGAGAACTGTCGCAGAGCGCAAACGTTAACTACTGTCCGAAGAGCAAGAAGCAAGGGGCAAGAGGCAGGCTCACCAGTGCACCCGCCGTGTAGACGCCGGCGTTGCGGACGGTCGAGTTGTTAAGCCATTCCGGTTTGGACCACCGGAAGAGGCGGTTGCTGGAGACATCCATGGCGGCGTTCTGTGTTGGAGAACGGCTACTAGATATGCGATAGGATGTGGGGAGGTGCAGGGTCAATTCTGCGGGGGAGGGATCTGGATTGGATGCAAGCAAGGCGGCAGTGCGAAGACGACGATGACGATGAGGACGGACGGAGATAGCTGGTTAGTAAGCCAGACAGGGCGGAGGAGTCACGGGATCCGACGCCTACATAGTATGATTATTTACTATATAACTAATTCTACTTCGTTACTACACTGAGTCCGGTTTACATCAGACAATCTGCAAGAGCTCATTAAGCGGGTTTTATTGGTTCCATCACAAATAAATGTATACGCTCATTGCTACTCTATAAGTCTAGCAAGAATCCCCCATCGTAATTCGTCACGTGGTCTGTACCAGACAGACCCATTAAGACTCAATTGTCTTCGCAGAATAGCCTCAGAAACTCGTCAATATACGTCATTGCTTTGCCCTTCTCCAGAGGCAGCGCCAGCCCCTTGGTTGCCTCTCCATCCACAACCGGCGACTCCCTCAAGTATTTCCGCAGCGCGAACGTAGACGCACGGTAGGTGGCGTGATACATGGCCTTGAACTCGTCCTCGTCGGTATTAGGCGCGATGCCATCCATCGTTCTGGGTCGACCTTCTTTATCCTCGGTGCCGGGAGGAATGCCCAGATCCGCATTGCCTGCGCCAGCTAGGTTCTTCCCCGTGCGAGCCGTCGGGCGGTTGTAGCCGTACAGTCGCATGCAGGTCAAAATAGTACGCGTGATGATGTTCTTGTTTTCAGAGATGACGGTCTCGGCGTCTTTCGACGTGGACGGTTTCGACTCCCTTTCGGGGGTCCGGGGCATAAGCGACGCGTCCCTTTCCTCCAGCACGGTCGACTCGCGAAGCTGATGAGATTGGACCCTCCGGAGGGACATGTCCCGTGTCTGGCCCCGACTACTTCCTGGGCGGGTGGGATGCGGCTCACCATGAGGTTCTAATGTCTGTTTTCCAGGGTTGAGGCTCGCCCCGACAGAGAGGGATCTGGAGCGCTGGGCAGCCACCCGGTGCAGGGCCGGAAGGCTGGGTTCTTCGGACTCCCGTTTGATCTGGATCGTATGGCTCTGGTGGGAGGACTGAGGCCGTGAATGCGCCATTAACTGCGAGACGGCTTCCCCGCCCCTCTGTCTCACCCGCTTGTGGTGCTCCGTAACCGAGTCAAACAGCGTCGCCACCCGTTTCCGTTTGGGACTCGGCGAGCGGAGATCTGGAAGGAATTCGGAAAACTGCGCGTGGCCTGTGATGCCATCGGGACTCGGCGGGCTCGGGAGCGCCTGGGCCCTGGCTATGAGGGAGGTAGAAATTGGGGCGGCATATATTCTTAGCTCTTGCCCCGGACGATCGATAATATGCGCATCGAAGCTTGGCGAGGAAGACACTGGTGGAGTTGGCGGCCGTTCATATGTCGCGGCGCTTGACAGCACGCCGTAAACCAGCAAGTCGATCGTTGCCGAGCCGGAGGCTTTTGCGCGTGTCGCATTATCGACGTGCACGAGCAGGCCGACCGGGCACTGGATGGTCTGCAATGTTTCGAGATCCTCCTCCTCCTCCAGCCACAGATTGCCCAGCAACCGGCTCTTCAACCATTGTGCCGTTTGGTCATCGCTCGTGTGCAACTCAAGGTTCGGGCCCGCTCGGGCGTAAAGTGGTATCAAGGCAGGATTGACGAAACACCGGAGGCGAAGAATGGAGTCTCTGGCAATATCCGATTGCCAGTTAGCAGACCTTTCCACCAATTGTAAACCTGTTCACAAGTTGGTCAGAAGGGTCCTTGCTGGTGAGGGGGTTGAGTATCACTGGACGAGTCCTACCTTGTAATTGAGATGATTCCTCCAGAATAAGAGATCCGGACCAAATGTTCATCCTGACAGACCCAATAATGCCCTGGCTCGCATTTTTCAGTCGTCAAAGATCATTTGTCCCCGGCGTGGAAGGATGCGATATAGACCCTACAGGCGGGTCGTTTGCCCGCACCAAACGCGCAATGGAAGACGCGGGCGCGGGATCACGTGTTTCATATCAATGGACGAACATCCGATTACTCATCTCTACTGGGGACGCTTCCTGCATTGCCACAAAGACAAGGGAAAGTGCTGAATGGGAAGCTCAACGTTCCTCAGGGTCTCCAAACTGCTGCCAAAGACCCATCGACCTTCTATAGAACGTAGCGAGCCGTATCATACATCAACCATAGCGCCAAACAAGGAGAATAGTGGGATCAAAAGGCTGAATCTCAAGGACATATAGAAAGATAACAGAAAAAGCGTGGACTCCGAACACATATCAAAAACAGAACGCTGTCCCATCAAAATTCAAAAGTAGAACTGGCAGAGCGGGCCAAAATGGCTTTCGAAGGTTGTTGGCACTCCGACATACCGACTGCCTCGAACCAACCCAACCCAACCGATGGCGACTCCGTCAAAATTCTTCTTGCTCTTGGAAGAACATCGAAAAACTAATGATTGTTCCGTAGATCAGAAGACCTCCGAGGATCGACATGACCATCGCGGGGATCTCAATGGCACCGCTATGCGCAAGGACCGCGGGAAGCGCTGTCGTAGAGAGATGCAGTCAGCGCTACTGAACCAAAACAACCACGTTTCCGGGAAAGGGGATCCGTTCAAGAGCCGTGGCAATGCCCTGCACAAAGCAGGGTGGAATGCGCCCGCACGCGCGAGGAAGCGACTTACCGATTCCCATCAACACGAGGAATCCAGTCATGAAGCGACCAAAGTCCGCGGCCGCATTGCCGGAACTGTCCATGAAATCATCGGGATTCGCACATCGCGAGCAGATCCAGTTGGGGAGCGGCGCTACGACATAGGTTGCGACAACAACGAGAGGCAGGAAGTTGTGCCAGAGCGCTGAGGAGAGAATGACCAGGAGAAAGCCAATGGCGAGGATCTACATCGAAACAAGGTGACCGGCGATCAGTATATCTGTCCGCAATCCGAACGAGAGCAACTTACAAAGGAGAGGGCGATGATGGTCTTGAGTCCGGCCGTCATGACTGCGGAGAGACAAGCGGAGGGAGGGGAAACACGCTCAATCCGTAGGCGGGTGGACAGCAGCACGAGGGGACGTGGTGGGGGATGCAGTTCACGGGAGGCCGATCCGACGAGAGCAACGGATCTGCATGAGAGATCCGACCAAGTTCAAAAAGAAAAAAAAAAAAAAGAAACACCGACGGAGAAGCGAGTTGAAGTGGTCGAGAACAGGCAAGAAGATGACGATGGACTGAAGTTGTGACGTCTGGAGGTTTGGTATGGCAGCCTCAGGCGCTTAGGCCGCCCACCGCCCGCTCCCTAGCTGAGCAAGCCTGAGCAGCCTGAGCAGCCTGAGCTTACTACGGCGGGAGCTAGATTCACCGCGTCAGTTGCTTCTCTGCCTGTCGATATCAACGACCCTACGGCTTCACTTTCATCCTTCCTCTCCTCCCTCATCACTCCACACCTTTTCTCCGACAGAATTGAACACTGGGCGCTACAACCAGCTCGTGTCTTCCATCAGAACCTCGACATCTTTCCCATCCGTCTCGAATTTAGCTATCCATCATGTTCAGGAACAACTACGACAACGATGCCGTCACCTTGTATGATCCACCACCCCACTCCTCCACTCATGTCAAGCGCGCTGATAGCTAACGAATGACTTCTCATCTAGCTCCCCGCAAGGTCGGATATTCCAGGTGGAGTATGCACAGGAGGCTGTGAAGCAAGGATCCGTCGTCGTGGGGTTGGTCAATAAGACGCATTCGGTTCTCGTTGGCTTGAAGGTGCGCATCTCGAACCGTTCCGTTCTCCAAGATCACAGACAGATGGATCTCGAGATAAAGTCAAAAGAAACAAAGGAACTCTGCTAACGGTGGATCGACAGCGAAACGCCGAAGAGCTCTCCTCGTACCAGAAGAAGATCATCGAAGTCGACTCCCACATGGGCATTGCCATCGCCGGCCTGGCCTCCGACGCCCGGGTGGTCTCCAACTTCATGAAGCAGCAATCGCTCAGCTCCCGAATGACATACGGCCGACCCATCCCCGTGGACCGCATCGTGACCCAGATCGCCGACCGCGCCCAGACAAACACCCAGCAGTACGGCAAGCGGCCGTACGGTGTCGGCCTGCTGGTCGCCGGCGTCGACGAAGCCGGCCCGCACCTGTTCGAATTCCAGCCCTCGGGCATGATCCACGAGATGCTCGCCTGCGCCATCGGCGCCCGTTCCCAGATGGCCCGCACGTACCTCGAGCGCCACCTGGACGAGATCGAGTCCAGCTCCCGCGACGAGCTCATCACCCACGGCCTGCGCGCCCTCAAGGAGACCCTCTCCCAGGACAAGGAGTTGACGGTGGATAACACCTCGGTGGGTGTCGTTGGTCTGGCGGGCGAGGGCGCCAAGGGGAAGATCGAGAGCTTCAAGCTCTACGAGGGCCAGCAGCTGCTTCCGCTGCTGGAAACGGTGGAGCAGTCGGATGCGGGCGAGACGCGAGAAGGCGAAGGGATGGAGGTTGATTCATAGGTTTTTGAACTGATGCCCATAGACATGAATCTGTTGATGTTGACCACTGGATCCTGGTGATTTAATTCATTACGTTCCCTCTTTTCTCTTTGTCCTTTCTTTTCGTTATCCGCATCTCGTCTTATACTCCAACACTAGTAAGAACCCAACCAGAAAGACGGGGCTATTGTCTCATGGCGTTCAATACAAGGATTATGACCTTAAGCCCTGGTTCGCCGTCAATGCTACGTACTATGTACTCCGAACGGTGGGTGATCTTGATCATCTTCTAATTCTATTGAAGTATCTTCAAGGCGCTAAACAGGAAAGACGGGAGAAGACAAAATACAAAATGCAGAAGAAAAAAGAAGAAAACACCAACTAACTCCGTTGGGCCACGCACTATAATAGAATAACTCATCAGAGCAGACGGCAGGATACTCCGCAAGTAGAAAGTATTCTATATTAACTTCCATCCGTATTCATTCCTCTCCCCAGTTCAGCTTCATCCTCGCGTTGCTGACCTTATACTCCACCAATCTCGGCCAAACATCCGCGACATCCTTGGCTTCGACGAGAATGTGGCCGTTGGCAGGACTGATGTATCCATCTTCCACCGCCTTGCGCACCCACGTCAACAGCCCATCCCAGTACCCGCTCACGTTCAACAGCACCACCCCCAGATGATGAATCCCCAGCTGGTTCCAGGTTGTCATCTCCATGACCTCCTCGATTGTCCCGAAGCCGCCCGCAAGCGCGACGAACCCCGACCCGGGCCCGCCCTCCTGCACCTTGGCGGCCATGAGGCGTTTCCGCGTGTGCATGTCGGGCACGACGGTCGTCGTTCCGAAGTCCGACTCGCCCAGGACTTCCGGGTCGCGGATGATGCGTTCGGCCGTCTTGCCGGCGGCTTGGGTGCTTGCTGATGACGAGGCCGGGGGCTGCTTGTCTTCGTTGGCGGAGCCGTTCTCGTAGCCCGGTTCGACTTTGACGAGGGCGCGCGGGATCACGCCGTGGACGGCCTTGGGGCCGGAAAGTTTGACGAGGGTGCGGGCCAGTTCGCCCATCAGCCCGGATGTGCCGCCGCCGTAGACGAGCTGGACGTTGTTCTTGTGGAATTCATGGGCTAGTGACCGGGCCGTTTCCATGTGGGCTGGGTTGTTCCCGGATACGGAGCCGCAGCTGAGGAGGAACAGCTTCTGCGTTAGTATAGGAATCGTAGTCTTCGCATTGGAGGGCGGGGGAGGGGTTCTCGGAACCGGGGTTGGGCAAAACTTACAACACGCAGACGACCGCGGGCTTGTTTTGGGACTGAA
Organism: Aspergillus taichungensis; assembly: GCA_002850765.1. NCBI lineage: Eukaryota > Fungi > Ascomycota > Eurotiomycetes > Eurotiales > Aspergillaceae > Aspergillus > Aspergillus taichungensis. Next base: position 125,630 of record KZ559563.1, on the reverse strand, counting down.
CGTCGGCCATATTGGAGGCAAGAATCGTGTCAAAACAAACAACAACACCAGTGGAGTCTTTGTGGGAAGCAGATACGGCAAGGTGATTGTTGGGGAGAGGTGAGAAGCGCAGGAAACTAGGGTGGATACCGAGCGTCATCGAAGCGGGCGGGTCCAGCCTAAATAAATCCCCGTACATGATAGCCAAACCCTGCCCCTTCTTCCACGACTTAGCATCCAACCAGACCTACCGCACAGAAATCCCTACAGGCTGACGGGTCTTCGGAAGTGCCGACAGTTGACGCCCTATCGAACAGTGGCTCGTCGACAGAGGTTGGGCAGCTGGAGCGGGGCCCTTGCCAAGCTTCGTTGTATACGGGAAGAATGAGTTCCAGAATGCGTTCCTCGTCTCAAGGACCAAGGTCCTGTGGCCGTCCCGGATGGATCCCCTAATGTGTACCGTGTCGCATTATTCTAGAAACTAGATTTTAGGTATTTGGGGCCAGAAAAGGTCGGCCTCGGTGGGTATCATAGAAACTTTGGCACATTCAACTCCCAGCTTTACTCTTCCCCTTCCGTAATGTGGCCTCGTCGGACGCAGCTGGTGTAGCCGTCCTCCCCGGCGTCTCGCCTTTCAGCTGCGGTGTTCCGACTCTGGGGATCACGCCCGGGGGCGCAAGCTGCTTGGCCCCAGGCCCTCGCTCTGCATCACCAGATCGGGATAGGATAAATGACCCTGGCTCTCCGACCAATGGACTCTCGTCCATAAACTCGTCGCCGTATCGAGAAAGGAGATTGAACGATTCCGCGAGAGTCCTCGTATCCTGGAAGACGGACCCCGTATTGGCCATTTGCGACCCCAGCAGGGGCCCTTTGGCGGTGGCGTCGGCGTCAGGCATCGGCGTGTTTTCCTTGCTCTGCTGGGACTGAGCGCCAGCCTGACCGGCGTCGAGCTGTTTCGGTGCTGACGGCATGTAGGTGTATCCATGCGATGCAGTGAACGTAGGTAGAGAGGATGCGGTCTTCAGGAGACTGCTCAACGACGTGACGGCAGAGAGCTGTGCGATTAAAGATATCTCGTCGTTAGTAGCTCTTCTGGACAAAGTAGGGAGCCACTGAAAACACGAAACAGGGAACTCACAATCCGATTCCCCACCACACTCGCAACCGACGGCGCCATATAGATACAATCCCCAACGACAAAATAGGTCGACAGCACCGCGACCTCGTCTTCCTGCCCGGCCCGCTTCTGCCGCGTTTGCTTCCGAATCACCCAGATATTGGAAGGCTCGTGGGCAAAGCGAGTGTCGGACTGTGCCGCCGCCTGCAGCGGGTCATACGCGACTATGAACTCCAGTCCCTGCATCGTTTTCAATCGAGCTTCGAAGGCCTCCCGGGTTTCCACGAAATGGCGAAAGGCTTCATTGTAGTTGGCCTGGATGGCCAGAGAGGCGTTGTTGGACGTCGCATCGAAGAACGGAGACTCGGCAAAATAGAAGAGAACTAATCAGAGTGCGGTTCGAACGATGTCAGTCAAAAAGAACGTCTAAATATCAATCGGCGCAGCTGCGTACTATTGTTTGAATGGAGGTATCCTCCCATCATCTGGACGTGCGGGGGAGATCGCCAGAGGATCTCCTCCATTGAAGCATCTTGGCCAGTCGCCATTGATCCACCACGCTTCAAATCGATTACTTTTGGAAAGGAGAACACGGAAAACGGTGGAAAGCTTCAACGAAATTAATTGATCCAAGACGTTGTAAGACAGGAAGTTTATGATTCTGGGCGCATCTCAGATAGTTGGAGAATCCGACGCGGAAGAGAACCGGAGAAATCGTTCTGACCGCCCGGCGAATGGACAAATCAGACATCTTGATATGGTTCTATCTCAAAAGCTTCAACATCCTCTTTCAATCGGAGGTTTGGCTGATCATGGATGATGTGCTTAGTGGGAAATAACAGGAATTGGTCATCAAGATGTTCATGTCTGAATTATTCGTAGATAGTATTGAGGTAGGGTGCGAACAGAACCCGTCTCGGGATGCTATATATATATACTCTATATCTACTCCCACATGCTCCAAAATCTCATGTCCAGTGTTGATCGCCTGACTATTAAAAAGTGTATAACCCCATGCTCCAATCGATGCAATTGTTGAAACCGCTATCAAGACATGACCCATATGATCCCGTGGGCCAAAATTGAAACAAAAAGAACAATAGAAAAGGGAAAAAAGAAAGACAGGATGGCGAGGTAAATCTATTCCCTCAGTGATGAGGTGTGAATATCCCACACACAGTCTTCAGCTTCGTCAGCATCTCGTCCCATTCACCCTGGGCTGTACTCAGAGTCGTGACAGCACCGCCGGCCCCGATGCGCCACCGTTGCTCAGCCTGTGTGTCAGCAGAGCAGGTGAACGCCGTGCGGATCAGAACCGAAAAGCTTCCGCCGCCTCCGAGATCTAAAAAGCCCATGACACCGGAATAAATCCCTCGTTTGCGGGTTTCAATCGCAGATAGATGCATGCATGAGCGTTCTTTCGGTGCCCCTGTCATGGAACCCGGCGGGAGACATCGTTGGAGCGCCACCAGTCCGTAGCCCGACATGTTCGATGACCGCAGCTGCGGCATATCTCGCACCGCGAGGCTGGGACGCCTGCAATCGACTTGACCCTTGACGTGAGTGATCATCTGGTAAACTCGGCCGTGGTCTTCCACTTCAAGAAGCTTCTCCACCGAGACACCCCCCGAACCGCAGATCCCGTAGAGGTCGTGGCGGATTAGATCCGCAATCATCAAATTCTCGGCCATTTCCTTCCTTGAGCTTAGAATCTCCTTGGCCTTCTCCAAGGTCATATCGCTCGATTTCCTCACGGTGCCTTTCATCGGCTTCATCTCGAGCGTGGATGTCCGATCCCAGTTGAGAAAGCACTCGGGACTGCTGCTCACGATCTTGACGTCCCCTAACCTCGCATAGGCGCTAAATGCAGCGGGGTTAAATTTTCGTAGCCGTCTGTACAGTTTCCAAGGAAAATTTCGTCGGCCACTGTCGGTATCCGGTGAGGGTAGGGTGATAGATGTCTCGCAGGTGAGGCACAGTTCGTACGACTCGCCGGCCTCGAGTTCGTCCTTGCAAGCCTCAACTTGGTTTTGGTATGATTCTTCATCCGGAAATCGCACGGTGCCTTTCCGAAGAATGGAATCCAGAAACTCCGCATCTCCAGTGCCATTTTCGGCGTCTATGGGTTTCGTGGATAGAGCCACCAAAGACTGCAATGTCTTGCTCAACCATCCATCGGGTGATTCGTCAGAGTCACGGGTGGACTGTATCGTTATACGCCCCGTCTCATTGTCAATGACAATGCTCCTCTCGGTCCACAACAGACTGACGTCGGGAGGATCTTCGCTAGAAACGCTTTCGCCCGTCGGGGGGAAGCCCTGATGAGAGATATCGCCATGGTGTTTTGGGCGGGCGAGACATGCCAGGCCCATCTCATATGAAAAATAGCCGAGGAAACCGCCCCAAAAAGGCACTGACTGGTCTCCTGTGTCGACCTTCTTCGCGTGCATGACATGCCTGAGGACATCCCAGAATTGAGCCACTGGCAGAGAACATGTAGACAGGCCGCATTGAGCTTCTGTCGCTTCGTAGTTGGTCCAGGGTTCTGGTAATGTCTCCAGAACCAGCTGCTCCAACTGCGTAAAGTATTCCAATCTCCAACTGGTGGGGCTCGGCACTGAGATGATACTGTGCTTGCCATTAGACTGGAACAGGACTGCCGGGGAACCCGGCGTATTGAGATATTCAAGTAGCGTTTCGGCGTCCAAGTTGTGGGACGTGAGAGACCGAAAGTGCGAACAGTGCGAGGTCGATGCGCTCCACTTGAGCATTGTCAGTGCAATATCCGGTAAAGGAACCACGGAGCTGATTTGGCTGGAAAGATTGGTGGGAGGATTCTCAGCGACGCCACGACGAAATTGCTTATTGTACACGAGGGAAGTATGCCACCATCTCCTGAGCATCTCAGTGCAGGCTTCTCGATCCGATTTGCAGGACTCAGGGTGGAACTGAACGCCCCAGAACGGTTTTCGCCGATGCCGCACAGCCATGGGGATATGCACCGTGTCGGACAAATTGTTTTGTTTAATAGATGACCAGGCCACGAACTCTAGATCTTCAGCTGCCGATGGATTAACACCGGGGCATCCGGATCGTCCATTGGAGGCTAGATCATGCCTCAAATCCGCTTGAGCGTACAGTGAATGGTAAAGTGTCACTCCTGCCCCCTGCAGACCCTCAAAGATGTCTGTCTGAGCCGTAGAGATCTGGTAGATCTGGCCATGCAGCGGCGACGGCAAGCGCTCAATTGGAACACCATGGTGAAGACACAGACTCTGGAAGCCAAGGCAAATCCCCAATACGGGCAGCAAATGTTTGTCGCTTAAATGCCAGATGTCCTGCATGATCCCGACATCACGGGGGATGTTCGGATTACCCGGTCCGGGTCCAAGGACGACAGCTTCATAACGCTCGAGGCACTGGGCCATGTTGTTGTCTGGCCATTTCGAGTCGATCATCATCACCGTGACCTTGACTCCCAGGACCTCTTCGAGCATAGCCACGACATTGTAGGAAAATGAATCGTATGCATCGACATAGAGAATGTTCTTGGGCGGAGACGTCAGACCATTCGACCACAGATTTAGGCCGAGGTCAGACGGGGACTGATGTCCCAGTGATGGTGCCATGCCACCAGCAAGTCTGATATCCAAGAAGAAAACAAGAATATATGGTCGCGGGATATTGATGGAACGAAGAATAACCAAATCAGATATTGATCAGATCATGAGTCAAGGTAAAGAAGGCGTATAAATCAATCCTCGACGACAAAGATTCAAATCAAAAGTAGTACGAGAGACGGGATCATGCATGAGGCTCCATAATAAAAGGCCAAGATCATACTATACAAGCCTATCACAAGAGTGAGAAAGACTGAATAAAAAGTCGGATATCATCGGTCCATAGTGGATGATCGGATAGAAATGTTTTGGCGGCGGCAAAGAAGAACGGGTGGAGACGAAGAAAGAAAAATGAACTGTGGAGGTTCGAATCGGCCGGGAAATCACTGGGTCTGGGTCTGGAAACCCAGAAATTTCGTCACTGTCAACCCGTGGGTTTCCTTAACTTTATTAGCTGGAGTTCCACCAAATAGATACATTATTTAGTGGTGTCATTTTGGAAATAAAAAACAGTAGCATAGTATTACTAGAGAGGGTGTGTCTCTACGGAGCAGTAGGTCCCGTCCATATTGCTTGATAATATTGACATGGGATAGGTGCCATAGTTGGACATGAAGAGGCACCGTCAGCAATCCTCGATGATAAAAGAACAAGACTGCTTTCCCACATGCAGCTAGGCGCGGTAGTGTGATGTGGGGACAGGGTGAAAGTGCCCCCGTGAGTACCATATATATTGTGTATATCTTCGTTTAGACAAATAGATCTCAGATCTAGTCACTCCTCTATTGGAATCTAAACCGGAAACCCCTTGGCGTGTACTCATTCAAAAAATACATACAACTTCTGGTTGTGGACAGTCGCCTGTAGGATGACTTGAGTCGCATCAAGTCGCTCTCTACTGGCTGATCGTGGCGAGCTTGGTCGCCATCTTAGGGAAGTACTGAGCAACAAAACCTTCGCTGGAGGTGGAAACTGGTTAGCAATTGTAGGCACACAGGGTCTGAAAGTGAATCGGGTCTCACGTGTAATAGCTGTGGGCGGAACTGTGATCCCCCACAAGGTTATGGGCCAATTCATGGCACAAGATAACCCACCAATATACCAAGGCGTCGGTCTTGTTACCGGCAGGAGTTTGAAGCAACTCCTTTTCATGCAGTTGCTGGAAGTAGAAGTAGTTGCAAAAGATACTGCCCGCTCGGTTGAAAGCAATGGTCTTCCCGCCGGGGTCATAGAAGATGCTGAGAATGTTCGCACGCAGGGAAAAGACCGCACCGCAGTCTAGCAGCAGAGAGGCAAACAGGTTGATGGCGACGCCGTGTTGGGCGAGGAAACTGGAGCGGTCGGGGAAGGTCCGCACAAACAACACGTTTATACCGCAAGGGAGCGTCGCGGCAAACTCCAGGTCCTGGCTGGGTTTCTCGTCGCAATACGACTTGGACTCGCTGATTTGATTGGTTTCAGGCCGACTGTAAACCCCATTCGAGCCATGAGGCCGACAGGCCTGCACAGCAGAGAGGAGTTGTGACTGTAACTGGTGAGGAGAACTGACTGTCACAGGAGCTTCTGGACGAGACGACTTCTGGGGATCTTCGTTCGAGTAGGGTGGGGGAGGGGTGTCTGCGGTTGGAGACCGAGGAGATTCCCCAGCCGGGGAATTGTTTTGAGGACGCCCATTATCCAGGCCCAGACGCTTGGAGAGACTGGCGAACAACCCGCGCGGACGAGGTTCTTCGGGGTTTGTTGGCTGCGTATTGGCACCGACATCCCTAGTAGAAGGCGTGTCGGGGAAATCACCGGGCATTCCGGACTGCTGTTTCTCCTCAGGCGACGAGGTTGGCGCCGGGTCCTGAGCCCGCTCCTTCGACCATGCAGCTTCTCTCTCCTGAAGCCGTTGCCGCTCTTCCTCCAATTGTTTCTGGCGCCTGTCTTCTGCCATCCGGGCCTCGTGGGCCTTTGCTTTGAGGATGCGCTCCACGTTATACCCGCGAGTCTTGAGCTCCAACAAATCAGTCTTCAGCAGCATTTCCAAAGTGAGAGTGGAGTGAAGCTTTGGCCGGACAAGGATGAGATGGACAAGAGCTTGACTAATCTCATAAAGATCATATTTGCCAGGGCAGATCCACAGAACCCATGACTTGGATTGCTGTTGCGTGATTATGGCGCTTCGCTTCTGGGTATGCGAGATCCGCCGCCCCCTAAGAGACCTTGTGAGGGAAATTGATTGAACCACTTGCACTTGGAGAAATTTCTCAAGCCATCGGACATCGTGTTTTATAGAATCGGGGGACTGGTCGTGGAGGAAGAGCCGCAAGCGTTCGCTGATCAACTTCTGCAATTTCGCCGCTGGGCGTTGATCGGCAGCAACGGAACCCCAGTGAGCCCGTTCCTCCACGAGTGCACTCAGCGGAGCGCCCCCCAGGGCGAGATAAAAGTTCTCGAGCAACTCTTCCTGCGGTGCCACCAGCATGTGTTCTCGGAAAAGATTGAAGCTTTGGAAGTCATCGACAATGACTGCATCTTTTGCAACGACCAGCGTCCATTCCTTGATGCTCTGTTCTCCATCCGAGTCCGAGTCCGAGTCTAGATTGATGAGTTTATGTTTCTCATTTTTCTCTTGGGACAGAGATGTAATGTCTTTGCTGGCCAAGAGGAACGGAGATCTTTTCATCTCGTTGAAAAGTTCCCGGTCCCTTTTCAAAACAAGAAGGTTCTCAGCGAGCATTCTGAGGAGTTTGAGGTATTTGTCTGCGCTCTGGAACGTCGAAGAAATCCTTGCTGGTTCTTTGACTAGCATGCGGGCGATCTCGATCTTGGTTGGCTCCCTCTTGGAGCCAACTGCCATGAGAAAGAAATTCGCTTCTTGCCCAAAGTCGACAAAGTCAAAAATATCTCGGTAGTCCTCGCCTTCTCCCAGATAACAAAGTCTTGGTGCCACCCGGCGTACATCTGACGCCTCCTGCGCATCCCGAGATGTTGAAACGGGCACAATCTGCGCATTACTAACACGGTCGATATCGCGTGCCTTGAGATCACCAACCCTTCCGCCGAGATATTTGAAGAGGACGCGCGCATCACGTTTTGTAGAAGGAGGGTGTTGGATCAGATAATCCAGACATTCAGTAAGCGAGGGGTGTTGTTTGACACCAAATTTAGAAGCATGAGGATGTAGGTCTCGGCGTAATATCTTGAAACCACACAGAGTAGCATTTTCATCCGTAAAACACTGCATTGGGACGCTCAGACTGCTCGATCCTTCTAGAGGCAAGAATGGAATATCGTATGTGCTGCAATCAAACGTCGAGTAGCCATTGTCGTGATACTCGGCAATATAATACGACATAGCTTTTCCGTGGAGGCTCCAATTATTATTGGACGCGGCCTTGGTGATAATCTGTAGCATTTCGGGGGCTGATGGGAAACTTCGAAGCCCTAACGTAGCAAGGAAGTTCCCCTCGCGGCTGGAGGGTTGGTATTTTCCCGGCCACTCGATCACGGGCAGCCCAAGGGCCCTGATTGAGTCCTTCGGTTCAAACAGCTCGAAGATCTTGTAGCGTGTCCTAGCAGAAGCACCGGAGTCACCGCTAGACAACTCAGCGGTGCAGATACTGGTGTTTTTCAATCGTTTGATGTCATTTGCAGGAATATCGTCACGGACTGAAGCAAGATAACGTATCAAATCGACATGGCTCCACTTTCTTCCATTGGCAGCCTCCGCGCTTGATGGGTCTTGGCCGGCTGGGTCAAGAAGGCGTTCGAAAATGACTCCGAGATCGACGGTTTTGCGGACTCCCAGCGCGACCAGAAATTTCTCTTTGACACCATTGAGCGAACTTACGACAGGAAGATCATCGAACAAGCGCACAGAGGGAAAGTAGGTTTCTGCAGGCCGCTTCATCCCGAGCTTCGTTGGCATGATGGTGTGGGGTTGGAGTAAAGCAATCAGGGTCTGTCTTGATGGCTGATTTAGGTGCTCCCACTGCTTGGATAGGACAGCCAGAATCTGACCGGAAAACGAGGCATTCTGGGTAATATCTTGCTCCAGAGAAAGAGCGCTCCGTTTTCCAGCATTATTTATGAGCCAACGGATCCAAGGGATTGTCTGCAGCTCCACCCACCCAAAGGCCTCTAGCTCCTGTTTACCCAGGGATTTCGTGTATTTGAAAGGCATAACATTCGGTGGCAAGGGCATATCAGCGGGAATTCGTTGGGCATTCAGATAACTCTGGATATTGGCGAAAATAAGTAAACCAGTCGTGTTACCAGATCCGTCATCGTCGCTCGCCACCGCGACGCCTAGGAGGGTCTGCACGGAAGAAGGATCAAGTTGCCCGGAGGCGGCTCGTCGGCCCATCCAAGAGAGAAACTCGATGACTTGACCGGAGCGAAGCGTATTGGCTTCTAATTCTTGCTTGATATCTGAAACTGTGATATCAGTGACCAGACCGAAATCCGTCAGTTTTCGGACGAAGTCTTTCGCGCCCGATATAAATTCATCCGGCAAGACCGGAATAGAGTCCATAAAACTGAGATCTTTGGGAGCAATGCGCGCCTGATGACTTTGAATGATACCGCACGTCGATAGAACTTCAATAGAAGCTTTCCGATTGCACGTCCAGAACGAATCCTCAATCGTCTGCCCAAGAAGTGAGGATGGTGTCGACTCCCGGAATACAAATTGGTTCGAGGTGTGGATTGCCTCTGGAAGCACGCCCACGATGTCCTGCTTTCGAATCTTCGAATTTCGGGACGGTTCAATCCCGGAAGATATCCGGGACTTGATCAACGCCATTTCAGCCGCCCACGCAATGCGGCAGACGATGCCCGCCGCCCTCAGCATTTCCAGGTTCCATTTACTGATATATCGAGTGTTGAGATCGATACTTTCGCGTTCGACCGTTGGAATCACGGACGGGGCCGAGATGTGAGCATTCAGGCCGGTAGTTTGCTGCGTGGGGAACCCTATAAAGACCCTTCCTGCCCGCGATGGGAGAATTGAAGAAAGGATTTCAGAGTTCGCCCCGGACGCTTTGGATGCTAGGTTCGTGTCATACGAGGGGGTTAAGATGGCGATAGTGGACCTTTTGGGTGGAGGCTTGCGCGTCGCGCGTTCAAGCTCGCTGCTCAGAGACCTGCCAACGGACGATTGGATAGATGCGGTACTGATATGCAAGAACACCGATGCCGTAGTAAGGCCAGTCAGATCCGAGGCATCGTTCTCAGTTTCCTGTTGGTCGGGCTTTGCCTGTTTTTCAGGAGCACTCTGTCCGGTGAGTCGAGAAAAGAAAGTACGGAGTGAGCCAGTCGTGTCCCGAAGCCCTTCCCGCAGGAAACTGGCATTGGGATTCCACTCCACCACTCGCATCCAGGCAGCATCGACTTGTGCAACTTCCCGAGCGACGTTGACTATACTCATGAGTCCTTGCGGAGTCTTGGTTTCGATGTCCCTCGGGATTGCCACATCGACACTGGGGGCTCTCTTCTTTGAGAGTCGCAGTACATTCCAGTCATCCAGCCACAACTCTATGTTTTCAAGGCTGACAAAAGTAAGACTGCTGGATAGGAACTGGCATAGCTGCATCAACGATGGAATCGGCGAAGTATCGTTACGGTAGTCCAGCACGAAGGTAGTCTCGGGATTCGCAGCCTCGTTCAGTTGCAATCGGCGGGTAAATAGGGCATTTCCTTTCCAATAGAAAGCCATGGCATCTGTCCCCGAAGACACAAATGGTTCTTCGCAATCGTCAAAGACACTATAAAAGCCGACACCAAATGCTCCAATTTTCGTTTCGTCGGGATTGCCGTCTGCAATGCGCTTCAACCGAGCCCAATCTTTTTCGCTGAACGGGGTGCCGTTATTCGATATTAATAGACGCCTCAGGGTGTGATTCGATATAACATGCTTGATGACTGTCGAGTTATCGGCCGATGCAGGCAATGGAACCGTTGTCGAAGGGATCGTCTCGAACTTGATGGTCACTTTGGTGGCATTGGCATCCGCGGCGTTTTGAATCATTTCCCGCAAGACAGTCCTGTTGGATGTGCTATCAGTAACCCATGTTCAAGATGATCAACAGCGAGCGTTTTCCATACCACTTCCCCGAATACCGCGCCAGGACTTTGGAGATCAAACCACGCGTGTCCACCGTGACGGCCTCCTCGTCATTGCCCGACCCCATAGTCTGCGCCCTCAAGGCGTTGAAATCCACCTTTTGCGCCATCTTGGGTGATTCACACTAAATCTCTGATGTCTAACGCCCAAGAATGATTGACCGGAAGAAAAATAGGTGTATGAAAAGACAGGAAAAGTCCCATTCAAATGAGTCTGTCTGTACGGCTTGGGGTATATGGTTGCGGATCACAACATAACGTGATCCGAGACAGCAAGACCGATCTTCTGTACTCGTCCTATACCGAGATAATCAAAAAATCAGAAAGAAGATCCCATTTATTAAAACAAACCAGAAAAACAGTCGAGCATTGCAGGAACCAACGCCCAGCGAACCATTGATGGGTGACAGAAGACCCGGGGTGGAAAATGCGGAGTTATGACCACCGGTGGACTCGTCGTCGTGAACTTTATCGCTGCTTATCAGGACATGTGCCTAGATCTGCTTATGTCAGTGAGTGGATGCCTGGAACTAGACCTGGATAGGCTAGGCGCTCCCCCCGTGACACACCGCCCGCCCTTTTCCCACGAATTCCCCCCGGAGTTGCCAGTGTTGTCACTCTTGCGGCTTGTCGTTGGTGTGATTCTTCGTGTTTGGACGATTATATTACTGTTGGTTTCCCTTCAGAGAGCTCTGAAAGCTCCTTGATTTTGATTCATTTGGATTGTCTTCCGTTGTGTGCTTTCTTTGTGGAATCTCCCCGATTCGAATATGCAATGATTGTGTCCCTCGTTGTATAGAAACCCCCCCCCCCGGCAAGCTGGCCCACCTCCACCACCACTCCTTTTGGGAGCAGTCCTGAACATCCACCCCGCTGCCTTCGAGTCATATCGCTTCGAATGACAGTATGGGTGTCGACCCTCTTTCTCCAATCGCCCCGGTGCGCCTACGGGCGTTATTACTTCCTGTGGGGAAGATCAAACGCTCCAGGTTCCTGAGCTTTGCGGCGCGACTCCAAGCCGAGAATGTCGTTCGCCTGGGGGACATTAGTCCTGATGCGCGACCCAATCGAAGTATGCCTTGAACCCGTCTGATTCTGCGATAGGATTAATCTATCCTGCCTTACACGCTTAAGGGGGACTGTCAGTAACGTTCTCGTTCTATTCTAGACATGTTTTCCCCGCTCGCGTTTCCGACAGGGATGATCCTCTACGACCTTTCCTACTCGGTGCCTCCTACCTCCCACCTAGAACTATTCCCATTCGAGGTGTTTCGTGAGCCTCTGGTTATAATCGCGATTGCCGACGGGGGGGAACTAGGTGGACCTGCCGGAGAGGCTGCAGGAGCACCGTCCGAACAGCCCGCAACCCCGCATGGGATGGACGAGCTGCGACAGGGACTGAATCTCATCAAGGAGAAGAACCCGAGGGCGCTGGTCCATCAGCTTCTCATCTTTGACTACCCGAATGTCAACAAGATCACGAACGATCCTGATGGTGTTCTGTGGATCCCAGGCCCGCAGGCGTCCAAGGCCACCACGATGAAAACCGTGCTTTGCGACATCACATCTGTGCTCCTGTCCGAATTGGACGAATTTGCGAAAATCATTCAAAGTATACCCTCGATCGAGTCACCGAAGGCCTCGTCCTGGGGTCCACATCGAGGTCCCGATCTCCGTCCGCGCCCAACGGATCGGTTATTCCACCGGATGACCATGCCCGCGCAGATTCCCAACCCGAACGGATCGCCCGAAACACCCCCGCAGTTGACTTCGAACCACAGCTCGCCCGTTTTGAGTGATCATGAAACGCCTACGACGTTCGATGAGATCAGTCGATCGATCCAATTGGCCAACCGCTCGAGTACCTTCGGAAAAGCCAGTTCTCAGCCGGCGTCCAAGGAGCATAGCCGTGACCGAATGTCTGTCAGTAGTATGAGCGCAACAGACCGGACAAAGAACCGAATAAAGGGCCGTATGGGTGTTGTGGTTGGAACCCTCTTCCTTCAAGCAGGACGATGGCCGGATGCGTTGAAGGAATTAGTAGAGGCCGCTTCTAATGCTCGAGCGAGTAGTGATTATATTTGGCATGCAAAGGCGCTCGAGTCGATTCTTCTTTGCCTGCTGATGTTCGGCTGGGCCGGAATGGATTTCCAGGTATATGGTCCTGCACTCTTGTCGTTGAGGACTGTCTGACCTCTGTCTAACTCTCTCCAGATTCCTCCCATTTGCTACCCGGTGGCCGAGAAATCCTCGAAGTCATCCCACAGCAGCACTGTCGACGCGGGTGCCGGGCAATCCACCCCCGGGAACCGGGTCATTTCTCTCCAAAACCTGTCCAACCTCTTGCCCGATCTGGCCAATAACATACTAAACCTTTACAACCGTGCGGCCAACATTACCAACGAGCCCCTCCCCCAGCTCGTGTACTCGGAGACCGTGATGCGACTGTCGCGATTATTGGTGGCCGCGTGCATTCGCGACGGCGCTCTAGACGACAATGCTTTGAAGCACCTTGTGATGAACGAGCCCTTGCAACCTTTGTACCGGCCAGAACGGCCTCGTGGCTTGGTGCTTCTTCGAAAGTCCGAGATTGCCAACTTTCTCTTCCGTGCATTACCACTGTCGGCCAGCTCGGATCTACCCGCCACCGACGCCATCCCCATCATCATCGGCGTCGTCTCTGTTTTGGATACACTCAATTTGCCGAGGAAAAAGGCCTTTATCTTGAGGGAGTTTCTATCCATCATGGTCCCCACACTCGTTCAAGCTCGCAAAATCGGCGCTGCGGAAGTGGGCATCCATCCCGCTGCGGGGCTGTCGTCTCTCAGTGACACAGCATTCGATATCAATGCCCTCGACATTGGCCCGGGAAACATGGAAGAAAGTATGCGCTCACTTCTTTCGACAGTAGGCGAGATTTATGGAGTCCAACCCTCGTCTTTCCCCGCGTGGGACAAGACGTCAGGTACGGCCGACCCCGAGCTTGTCCCCGAACACGACTCAGTCCCTGCTATCGTTGAGCGATCGTTTCGGCATTTCGCCCTGCGAGGCTACGGCGACTTGAACTTGAAAATCGACGTCCTCAAAGCATGCATCAACTGTTGCGAAGCGCTACCAGATTTTGGTGGCGTCCTCCAGTTTACGGTAGAGTTACTGCAAACCATCCGGGGGGACCTGATGCTTGCGGAGACCTACTATGATCCCCCCTACCTCCCACTGGACGAACAAATCCGGCTTTTGAACAATATCAAACGGACTGTGGGAGCTGCTACTAAGTTAGGGGCAGCGGGGCTGGAGGCAGAGTATTGGGACGATTTTCTAGTGCGTGGTGTGCAGCTGCTCTCGCTTCCCGACCCCAGAAGGCCCGTTCGCCGGTCTAGATCAGCCCTTGACGCTGTCACGTCAAACCAAGAGAGGCCAACTAAAGACCCGTTTTTGTATAATCCTTTCTCGAAGACAAACAGCAAAGCATCCGAACTGCTCATGGTGGCCGGGGAACACGCAGCATTCCAAGTCACCCTTCAAAACCCTTACGAATTCGAGATCGAGATTGAGAGGCTCCGTCTTGACAGCGAGGGCGTCCCTTTCGATGCGGTGGCCGAATGGATTGTTCTACCTCCGCTGAGTTTGCAAGAACTCACTGTATATGGAATAGCGCACCAAGAAGGGCCGCTCAAGGTGACTGGTTGTGTTGTTAAGGTTCGGTATTGCAGAGAACGGAAATTTCCCATCTTCAGGAGTCACTGGAGGCCCGAGGTTGAAAGCAAATGCAAGCGCACTGGTCTTGCAGCTAAGAAGCCTCCGACGGAGCGACCTCTTTCCTGGAGCTCAACCACCTCGCGAGATGGGAAGCAAGTCATGAAAAAAGGACCGTCAACCACGACTTGTGAGGTCAAGGTAATTGGCCAGCAACCGTCCCTCGTGATAGAGTCGTTGTCGCTATCGCAATCCGCAGTAATGGTCCTGGATGGTGAAATGGGAACCTTCAGCATTACGCTGCGGAACACATCACTCTGCCCTCTTGACTTCATTCTGTTTACTTTCCAAGACTCCACCGGCCGACAGATCCAGTCTGCACTGAGCAACAAAGACCTGCTGCCAGTCGAGATCTATGAACTGGAGCTCAACCTCGTCAAGCCCGCATTGCGATGGCGTCGGGAGGGGTTGAATCCGAGCGACTTTGCCATTCCCGCAGGTGAAAGCGCTACGTTCACTATCGATATCCTCGGCAAGACCGGTCTGCAGGATTCTACGATCCAGATCGATTATTCTCGCGTGGGACTCCCGCGCGGCCAACTGCCAGAGGTATTCTATACCCGTCAGTTATTCGTCCCGCTTACTGTCACGGTGAATGCCAGTATAGAAGTGGCCCGTTGTGATATTCTCCCTTTTAGTGGCGACTTCGCTTGGTGGAACCGCCAGGGTATCGATTTTGAATCTGGTGCCGCAGAATCTGCCGATCTTGTTCCATCACGCTTGACGGATAGCGATCCATTTTCGCCGGTGCTCTCTCACATTGGACGTGGTCTGTATGGACCCGATCATTGTGTCCTACTTCTTGATCTTCGCAACGCTTGGCCCAACCCTCTGTCGGTGTCCCTGTGCGTTAGCGAACAGCCCACGGAAATTCCGACGCAAGACGCCGCAGACACCGGCGAGGAGAAGCCCGGACAGTATACAGTGTCAGGGGACCTTCAACCGGGGCAGACATCACGCTTTGTGCTAGTTCTGCCCCGTGTCCATTTGGACAACCCTCACGCTTCAATTCCCATCATCAACACCGGCGTCAAGAGACAATTCGTAGTCAGTGCCCACAAGCTCACATTCGAAGGCGAAGCAGCCTCTCGCGAGACATTCTGGTACCGACAGGAGCTCCTCAAACGCGTGTCCGGGTCCTGGAGCGAAGGCCCGGCTCGACGCAAAGGCACGATCGACATGAGGAACTTGCGACTGAACACGCGCATGGTAGATGCCTTCTCTCTCGAGGATGTCGACGTATCTTACTCTTTGAGCCCCTCCCGCACGGAGGAGTCCACGACGTCCGACGATGGAAACAGCGTGGTCCAGCACGGGCGATCGAAGTACAACGTCCGGACGGACGACATGCTGGATCTCACTGTTACCGTCCGCAACCGTACCTCCAAACCGGTTCATCCCCTACTTCGTCTCCAGCCGAGCCTCCGCCACCAGCCTAGCAACATTGCCCTCGATTTGTCGCGACGCCTAGCCTGGACAGGCATGTTGCAACAGGTGCTTCCCATCATTCAGCCCGGGGAGTCAGCAACCGCCACAGTCGGAGTGACCATCCTCTGCCGCGGAGAGTACGAGTTCGGCGCCACAGTCGAAGAACTCCGATTGCTGCGGCATCTACACGACGCAGAGGGAGAATCCGTGTCGCACCAAGACGCAGACGGCGTCATCAAAGATACCTTTGGAGTGGACGTCGCCAAGAAACGGCGCATATGGCATGCAAAGGAGACATGCATTTTGGAAGCCCACGAGTAATCAGTCATCGCATACTGGCGAAGATAAACTAGCTCATGAACGCATCCTGCAGGTTGCCCCTGGCATTTCATGTTCAGTCCCCATGTACAGTTTTCACATATCCTACCATGTCTCATTTCTTCTCTCACATCCCCCGACCCCCCCCTTGTTTCTTTGGCTGAGCGGAGCGTTCATCTTGCTTGGGAAACTTAACCTTACCGGCTGTCTCCGATGAGAGCAACCCGTACCCCCGATGTGGATAATCTTCTTCTTTTATATCTTATGTATGACTGATATGAACGACGCCGGCGACCACGTACTTGATCCAAGTCTGTCTGTCTATAGTAAGCCACGGGCAGAGCGGCAGCCGTACAGACCTCGTCTCGTTTGATTAGTTACTCTATATAGACCCCCAACCAACAAGGTTAATTGACTGTATATATTTACTTGATTCCTATCTCTGTAGAGAGTTCGGGGCTGATTTCTGCTCAGGTGCTTGCTAGTATTTAGTTTCTGCTGATTGTGTTGCTTCAGCATCGCTATACCGTCCTTACAGAAAGATTCTTTGTATGGCATCCGAAGAATCACATTCAATTGACCTTCCAAGCCAATCTACTATATAAACCCCAGCCACGGCTATCTCCTTCCCACGAGGCCTCAAAAAAAGGATATCAAAATGCTCTGGAATACAAGAGGAAGCGACAAACAAGGGGGGAAAAGAGAGGGGGACACCTTGTCCAACACCGACGCCAGGCCACAACATGACCGTCCAGTGAAATAGAACGCGTCAAAGAGGATCAGACGATAAGAGAATAAGATCAAAATCAAAAAAGTGGATGCGCCAAACTACCGGTTCATCTCCCTCCGGAGCCGACCGGCGGCGGTGGAGGGAGCGGGCTCGGGCCAGCCGTTGACCGCGTCGTCGACCTCTTCCAGGAAACTGGTACTGTTGTGAACGGAGGTGCCCCCGAGGACGACCCGCACGCCGGGCGAGCTGGCGTTCACCTGGGCGACCATCTTGGCTTCTTCGTAGGTCACGCCCCCGACCATGAAGAGGATGATGTCCTGGGGCTTGTCGCGGGTGTGGGCGCTGTTGTCCAAGAAGGGATACTGCAGCTCCTTCAATCGGCCTTTGATCAGGTTTTGCAGCGTCACCTCTAGTCGCGGGGAGTGTTGCGTGTAGACGTTTTCTACCCCCTTAAGTCCCTTGAAGCGGTCGCGTGCGCCGGAGAAAAAAGACGTGGATTCAAACAGGTCTGAGAAACCCCCGGCCACCGGTGGGGCCTGCAGGGAGTGATGGTAGGCGAGCAGCTTGGGGATGATATTGACTTTGTACGAGGGGACGCTGCCAGCCGTGACGAGTAGATCCAGCAAGACCGGGAGGGCATTGTTTGGCTGCTTCTCGTACCGGATGGCGTACAGCGTCACCAGGCGAATCTTGTTCTCGGCAGGCACTCTGGGCAGCTGGATGATCCGTTGCAGATTCTACGCGGCACATGGGTCAGTTACTATTAAAAAAAAGCAGGGATGAAAATGGGTGTCCATCGGCAGACATACCTTGAGGTCATTGGCATGGTTGTCGTTACACGCCAAGCTCTGCTCCAGCTCACTCACGTCCAGGAGATCCTCCTCCCCGACCCGACGGCTCAGCTCTCCGACCAAGGTGACATGTTTGCTCACGTTTCCGGACAGTTTGCGAAACTCGGGATAATCCTCCACGAAGCGTTTCATGTCCGCGATGGAATCGATGTTCATGGTGTTCTGGGTCTTGGTCTGATACTGCTCGACGTACTCTTTGATGTTTTGGCCGAGGTCTCCGAAATTCTGGTACATGTTCTTCTTGAAGAAAGGGTCCTGGTCCTGGGAGAGGACGATCTCGCGGAGCTCCGGCCGGATCTCGGGCACATCCCGCAGATCGACGCGCCCATTATGGATCCCCATCAGCTCATGGACCATGGCTTGGTAAGTCCACTGGGTGAGCAACGGGGTAATTGGATCGTCCCGGCGGTCCAAGATTAAGAGGATCGGGGGGGTGTCGGTCTTTCGAAAGTTGAACAACTGCTCCTCCTGTGTCAATTGGTAGCGGACCTCCGTGGCCAGCTTCTTCGCCAGGAGGCTGTTCTTCTCGTAGCGGATCAGAGGATTCTTCTTCAGAGCCAACAAGGCGGCCAGAACTCCCTCGGTGGCTCTCTGGAGGGCATCCGGGTTCCACAGATCCGGCGAATGACTCCACACCCGCTGGTTGGGGAAGCCCAAATTCAGCGAATACAGGTCGGGGTTGGTGACGATGAAATCGGCGAAGTGCTCCTGCACGGCACGCACCACCTCATGACTGTCGGCCTCCGCCAGGCGCTCCAGAGCTGATTTGCGGACGATATTGCTAAAGTAGATAAAGTATTCCCCGTACTTGGGCTCGCGGAGTTCGTCGATGAGGAACTGAATCGAGGTTGGGGAGGGGCGCACGAAGCACAGGCAGCGCAGATGTCGCATTTTCTCCCGCGCGGCATTATCCAAGCGATCAATCAGGTAGACCTCATGGTTCAGAAGAGCGGATTGTGTGATGGCAGTGGACACGATAGGGACCTAAGAACTCATCCCATTTCCGTCAGCGAACCATGGCATGCCATCGCGGGCGCAGGAGACCCGAGAGGAGGGAAAGGGGAGGCGGTGGTACCCACTGTCTCACTATCCAGAAGCAAGATCTTCATCTTCGCAGAGGAGGAGGACAAGGAGGACGAGGCAGACGCGGAATCACCAGCCGTGACCATCCTGGAGATGTACCCGGATACGGCGGCGACGACGTCCATGGTGAGGGGGTGGGGAAGCGATTCCAGGGACAGTCGGTTCGAAGACGAAGATGGGGGGATCAATTAATTGAGTGACCTGAAACGAACCATGAGAGAACAGGCAAGAGATAGACCAACAATAAGAGCAGACGAAGGAATTGGAGAGGAGGAAGAGAGGAGCAGAAGGAGAGGAGGGAAGAGGAGAACGTGTTCATGAAGTCGAAGTCCAGAAGATCCGCGGACGCCAAGCGGCGGATCATCACCTTCTCTTCTCTTCTCCTCTTCAACGTTTTCTTCTTCTTCTTTTCCTTCTTCTTTGCTTCACATCGCGAGTCGGTGATCTCTTCGCTCAAGATTCTTGCGTCTTTGTCGCCTCCCATGTTGCTCCCTGCAGTCCATTCATCTCGATTTTAGTTCTTGTCTTTCTCTCTCCCTCTGACGTTCGCGTTCGGAGCTCATCATGTTGCCTTACGTCAATCTCCGTGGGTTGCTCTCCTTCCAGCTTCCTTGCTCTTGCGACTCGACTGACCCGAATAATTATCATATCTAGTGTTTGACTACCCTGCAAGACTCACCGGAGCCTCGGTGGATGAGTGTACGACGTTTCTCCTCTCCCAAACCACGTTTGAACTCGACTACTGGCTTTGCTCGATTCACACCGCTAATAATAATGTGAACGATTTGTAGTGAAACTCATTGCTTCCTTTCTCCTGTCCTACCCTTTGGCCGGTCTGCTGAAGAGGATTCCCGACGCTCAACCGGCAAAGAAGAATGCGTTCATTATTGGGGTGTCGCTGTTCTATCTGGTCGGGCTCTTCGATCTCTGGGATGGCATTCGTACCCTAGCTTACAGTGCCTCGGCTATCTATGCGATCGCCTATTACGTCGATGGATCTTTGATGCCCTGGATCGGATTCATGGTCCTGATGGGCCACATGTCCATCAGCCACATCTATCGTCAAATTATTGAGCAGCCGCAGGCCGTCGATATCACCGGTGCCCAGATGGTGATGGTCATGAAGCTGTCGTCGTTCTGTTGGAATGTTCACGATGGTCGCCTTCCGCCAGAGCAGCTGTCGGATCCGCAAAAATACGCAGCCATCCGAGAATTTCCGAGTCTTCTCGACTACCTGGGCTACATCCTCTTCTTCCCGTCTCTCTTTGGCGGCCCATCCTTCGAGTACAACGACTACCGCCGGTGGATCGACACCACCCTCTTCGATGTGCCCCCAGGGACCGACCCGTCCAAGGTGCCGCCAACGCGCAAGAAGCGCAAGATTCCCCGCAGTGGCACCCCGGCCACCAAAAAAGCCGTGATGGGCCTGGTGTGGATTCTCGTGTTCCTGCAGCTGAACTCGGTCTATAACCAAGGCACCGTGCAGGAGGAGAGCTACCTCCAACTGGGCTTCCTCCGCCGCGTCTGGGTCCTGCATCTGATCGGCTTCACCACGCGAACGAAGTACTACGGCGTGTGGGCCCTCACCGAGGGCGCCTGCATTCTCTCCGGCATGGGATACAACGGCTTCGACCCCAAGTCGGGCAAGGTCTTCTGGAATCGCTTGGAAAATGTGGATCCGTGGGGTTTGGAGACGGCCCAAAATTCCCATGCATACCTGGGCAGCTGGAACAAGAACACTAACCACTGGCTGCGGAACTACGTCTATCTGCGCGTCACCCCAAAGGGCAAGAAGCCTGGCTTCCGCGCCAGCATGGCGACCTTTGCGACCAGCGCCTTCTGGCACGGCTTCTACCCGGGCTACTACCTGACCTTTGTCCTGGGATCTTTCATCCAAACCGTCGCAAAGAGTGAGTGGACCCTGCTCCGTCTCCCCTCCCTCACCCATTCCCCATTCTCACACGCCTCCAGACTTCCGACGATACGTGCGCCCGTTCTTCCTCAGCCCCGACGGTAGCCGACCCACCCCCTACAAACGCTACTATGATCTAGCCAGCTGGGTCATTACCCAGCTCACCCTCTCATTCGCCGTAATGCCATTCATCTTCCTCTCCTTCGGCCCCTCGATCAACGTCTGGCGCAGCGTGTACTTCTACGGCATCATCGGCGACGTCATCGCCGTCGCCTTCTTCGCCAGCCCCGCCAAGGCCTTCCTCATTCGAAAACTCAAGGCGCGCAACCGCCCCCACGCCCCGCGCACAACGAGCACCGACAATCTCCAGCCGACGCTGGGTCTCCCCGATGACCCTATCGAGGGATTCGACGAAGCCGTGCAGGAGATCAG
The DNA here is from genome assembly GCA_002850765.1 of Aspergillus taichungensis. Classification (NCBI taxonomy): domain Eukaryota; kingdom Fungi; phylum Ascomycota; class Eurotiomycetes; order Eurotiales; family Aspergillaceae; genus Aspergillus; species Aspergillus taichungensis. The sequence continues at coordinate 104,293 of KZ559563.1, read as the reverse complement.
GGCTGAGATTGACGCCCGGCGCCGCCGGGGTAGTGTAGTCAATATGCCCACGGGTGATAGTTTGAAGGCTGCTGTGGAGAGTAAGATTGGCCGCAAGCTTCCGTGAACTCTCTCTCTCTCTCTCTCTCTCTCTCTCTCTCTCTTGTTTGTTACATCCCGGTCTACGTCTGTATCTCTTTGAGGAGCGAATGCAAGCGTGACTACATAGAGACATTTCTTGAATCTGCGACACGCTGTTGGCTCTTAGAACATTACTAGCTGTCTATCTATTGTTTGAACTACAACAATATTCACCTCCACTTATTGAAAAAATCCATGCACATAGCCATATACAATCGATCAATAAATCTATAAATGTGAATAAGTTGGACACTCACGTAATCTAACACACATCCATAAATACACGGGCGGGGTCAGAAGAGAATAGAAAACAAAGATCCTTCCAAGTGGAAGGAGAAGAAAGCAACGCAGTATATATATATATATGTATCCAGAATCGGTCCAAAGCCCCAGTGGAGAAAAAAACCTTTTGCCTGCTGTGCTCCAGCCACAGACCACTACTTTGTTTCCATCGACTGGTGAAATCAACAGTCGATGGAAACAAAGCAGTAGCAGGTGATAAAAGCAAAACCAAACACCTGGATGGCGATCAAGGTCACAAACCGATGATAGAAAGAGATGGTAAAGGTGATAATAATAATAAACAACAAACATTATGTGCATCACAGTCGTCGAGTCGTGTCGAGTTAGCTTTTTTCAAAAACGAACCAAAAATGCGAAGAGATATGCAAGCAGCCATACACCGGGAATGAAGTAAAGTGAAGCGGAAGGTAGAGTAAACAGGGTGCGGAACGGAGAAAAGAAGAAGGGGTATCAAGCACAATTGGCTCCAAACGAAGTAAATCAAGAAAACAACGTTCAATCCAATCGACGTGTTAAAAGGGGTCGAGGTCGGGGGAGCCTCGTCTGCACGGATTGGCGAACAAAGATAAGGATAAAAGGCCAATTCAAAAGCCTACAGTCGTCCCCACAGCAGCTAGAGTGATCTGTCAAGCATTAGATTCACATGCCACGTCTACCAAATTCACAAGGGGGAAAAGGCCACATACAACGATGGTGAGAATGACCAGCCCGAGCGGGTTCATCCATCGGTTGAGGTTCCGCCACCAGCGGGCATTCTCATAGCGCCTCCGCTCAACATCGAATAGTCGCATCCGAAGGGTCGATTCAAGCTCGGAGTCGGTATCTTCCTCCAGGATCATCTCGGGTTTTCGGGGTAACGGGAGAAACGCTGCCACGAGCCAGGCTAGAAGAGAACCAAATCAGCAAGTCAATTCGTAGGTACGATAATCCTACTATTTGTTCGAAAGGGACCTACCAATCGGGAAAATGAACCCCAAGCTGAAGGACCATACTTGGATGTTCCTCCGGCCGAGCAAAGGCTCGGATCTGGAATCCATAGAGGGCGCCGTCCAGGCGTTGGCGCGGTGCTGCACAACACGTCTGTCCGGATAGAGATGAGCAGACCAACTATTTCGCAAACGGTCCCGCGAAGTCCCAGGCCTGCCCTCAGGTTCCATACCCTTGACCCAGTGGCTTCGGGGGTCGCGGGGATCGGGATGCCACCGCACACTGTGCCGGCTTGCGTTTGTGCCAGTGCGTGGCCGACTGATCGTGGTTTCCATGCGCGATAGAGGGTGGGCATGGTTGCTCTTTGGACGCGCCCCTGGCGCACCCTCCACCACCGACAGGGCTGAATCTTCGGCTTGTCCCTCCATTTGATAATACATCCGGGCCCAGTTGGGGAGGATATGGTAGGCGATGCTGGTCGCTGTGCCGGGTCGCGTATTGCTCCGTACACTGCTCTTGCGCGAGCCAGAAGACAGACTACTTGGCACCGCCGGGTTTGTGGGTCGCGTGGGGAGGTTGGAGATGTTATCCATCGACTCATCACATCCCGAGGCATCAACTAGCCACATCGAGGACGATGCGGGCCTATGCCGTGCGAGCGCTGCCGGGGGTCGGGCGGGCTCCTCCAGCGTATTTTGGGTGGGTTCATCGGCCGGCGAAGGGCCTCTTGAGTCATACTCCGCCGACCACCGCGAGCTCACGGTGGACAGGTGTGACTTGAAACGCTCCGAGGAATGATCCGATGGGAGGTCCGGGGTGTGCTCGGAGTCGGCAGAAAGCGATACGTCGACTCGGGAGCTAGAGGATGAGGGCTCTCGAATGCTCGGATACTGGATGAAAACCCCGCTGTCCACAATTGCTTGGATGTCGGATGGCGGGCCGCTCCGAGAAGACTCGGTGGCGGAACGAGAATGGCTGCGTTCCCGGGGGTGGGTTGACATCGACCGCACGGATGGAATCGAGGGATAGTGACGGTGAGAACGGATGGAATGCGAACGGGATCGGGACCTCGACTTCGAACTCGATCCGGAGGAAGAGCCATGTGTCCACTGAGCGGCCCCCGCATACCGGATCACGGTCCCCAACGAGTTCAACGACGAGAGGGAGTTAGAGCGAGACCCGGTGTCGGGATTGGAGGAGGCACCGAGCCGAACAAAGTTGAGACTTGAATTGTCAAGGGCGACGAAATTGGGGCTGGACGGCGGACCGATCGGCCTCACATTAGGGCTGGAGTTGCTCGAGTTGGCACGCTCGCGCATCGAAGCCTGGCGAGAAGATGGCTCTGACAGGACAGTCTTGATCGTGGGAGCCGCTGCGGGCAACGTGTTCGGTTCATCATCCGAATACGCGGCGATCGATCCCTGGTCGGAGCCGTGATCGCCGGGCTTGAGTTCCGAGAGTTCTGAATCGGGGTCCGGGAAGGTCGATTTGCTGGATTTTGGGTCGTCCTCCCACACCTGGGATGGGGTATTTTCGGCATCGAACGTTGACGATAGGTCCCAGGGGTCGCTGGTGGAGTGGACCAGACTGCTCTCCGGCACTTGGCTCACATCGGTCGAGACGGTGCGGAAGGATTGGTGCGGCGCTTCGTCCACATGGAATCGCGAGTCCGGAATGAACTCGTGCCCTTTCCCGGGGCGCGGGAGAAGGATATGCTCCGGCTTGGTGGGGTACGGATTACTCGTGTAAACTTCTCGTTCTTCGTCGCCCTCCTCCTGGTCTTGGTCTCGGTGGTGTACTTTGTCGCTAACCGCTCGTAAGGATGTCGGGGGAGATGCCTCGTTCGTGTGCGAGGGGGACCGCTCATGGAGAGCTCTCCGCTTCGGAGACGAATTTCTCGAGGAACCACTGGAGCGCATGTCGTCGAAGAAATTCGGGATTAGTTCATTATCAATGGTTCCGACAGCAGATATTAGGCAGGCATGAATTAAACGTCCCAAGGAAACACAGGATGGTCTATCTGGGGTGGAAAAAGAAGAAGAAAAAAAGGTAAACACAACAGGGCGATTAATTTAGAAGTGGAAAAAGAATACGGCGTATCAAAAACAACAATGTAAGATCATCAATGGCTGCGGAGCAAAATATTAACAAGGGCAGATTTGGTGAATAAAACAAGCAATCGACAGACAATTCAGCTGGGGTAAAGACTGAGACTGGGGAATTCCGTCTTTATTTTGGTTGTGGTCAGCAAATCGACTGGGGTGATGCAACGAGGAATGTCGTTGTCGGCAAGAAAGTGGGCGCGATAAACAATGGTCAACCGAACTGCTGTAGATATGATCTAGAACAGGCAAGCTTCAGAATGAATGTGGAACCGACGGAACCAAAAAAAGAACCAATTCACGTCGAGAGTTGGATGAGCGGGGTCAAGCCCAGCAAAGCAGAATGGAACAGAAGCGCAAAAAGGCCAAATTGCAAGAATGAGAGGAACGAGCGTCGAGCTCGAGGGGAAAGACAGGCACGAAACTAAGAGTTTCTAAAAGAACGACAAAGAGCAGAACGACTGGAAGCAAAGAGACCCAAAAACCTGAAACGGGCGGCTGAGATCGATGCGGCGGCAACAGCACTTATCTATAATTCCATTTGGCTTCGGAAAAGGGTACGAAATTAAAAAAAGAAAAAAGAAAAAGAAAAAGACGAACTCCTTCCACCCCCTAGAGCCAAGCTAAAAGTCGAGCTAAAAATTTTAGCGGACGCCCCGGAATCTCGTTGCTCAGCGGTGAACGAGTCGCTGTATCTAGGGGGGAAGTTAATGCATGCTGCGCACACTCTAGAGCACTGTTTTGAAACCCCACGATTGGGGACTCAGGAAGGGGTGGCCCAAAAAGAGACCCTCCCCGAAAATCGATTTTGATGTGGAACATGTACACCGTGTCTGTGTTCCATTGAGCTTCCTCAGTGTAACGGATGTTCGGGACAGGCGCGCCGTAATGATTTTCGTGGAGTTCATGAGGGTCCCAAAAGGCCAGAGAAGACGGGCTCTTCATCATCCGGCCCTAAGACGAAGGTGGACGAGTGATCGTCGGCATTCCCATAATAAGCAAATCCATAATGGTATTCATCCCCGACGGAATCAATCTTCATATCCATGGTAGGGGAGTGTTCTCGAAATTAACCCGATCGAGATCATTTCGCTTGGTGGTTCGCGGATCGGATCAGTTCCCCATCTGCCCCTGTCCGGCTGGATAGCAGATTAGTGCCGGATGCTATTATTATGAATCATATTCCCCCAAGATCAGGGGGCTTCCAAGTTCCACCGTGGGATCATCCCAACTAATTCTCTTCTGGGGGAAACGAGATGCAAAGCCAGGCTGCAAGAAGTCCAGCCATCCAGGCACCATGCAGGGAAGGCTGCAAGGTCCTGCTCGTGCATCCTCTTCCGGGTGTACTCTAACCTTGTGTATGTGTATGTATGCGCGTATGAATGGATGTACGTATGTATGTATGTATCAACGGATGTATGAATAGATAAATGTTGTCCAGCTTTGTCACTTGGACGACTCGAAGGCTGTGGAATCTCGGATGCCCCGCCGTCGTCGTCCTCGCGCTGGTCCTTCACGAGGGAGCCAGTCCGCATTGTGACCAGTCTAACCGGTGGAGTTCGAGACCTCGAGGAAACCGAAGATCGATCCACTCCGGTAGTGTGGCTGAGGGCGTTAAAGCAAGCCGATAATACCAGACGGCGTCATTAATGTGATTGGAGATGGAGAAAGGGGGATCCGTCCCTGGTTACCTACCCAGCCCAATCATCGATTTGAAACCAGAGACCAACGTTTCCCCTCCGCGCCGAGCAGGATCATTCTCGTTCCCAAAGCTGCCAGCACATCTCAGTGGAGACTGTCAGTCACAGACTTGCAGTAGCGACGGCGTTTTCCCACCATTGACCATACTTGCTCCGAACAATTCGGTCGCTCATAATCGGCATTGACCATTTGCGGAAGCTCAAATAAAAATCATAGAATCAGATGTCAATCATTCCGTTGAACGTATGCCGATGTTCGCCAGCTCTAGGAGGAGCCATCTAATACCTTGTAGACGGACATGATATTGAATTTTGAAGACATATTTCGGAGTACATTCTTTCATAGGTACACACATGTCGTTCCACCCGTTATATCACCTAATCACTTTAATTGGAGCAGTACCATGGCTCAACTCGGCAGTCAAAGTGGTTGTACCAGAGGAAGTTGGAAGAACAAGACGAGGTCACGAGGTGATTACCCATCATCCGGCTGCCACCAACCTCAGGCTGCCCTCTTTGTCTCCTCCATTGCTTCCCAACCCGCCGAAACTTTGGTCGATCTAGTTCTGTCTATCAATTCTAGAAGGGTAAAAGAAATGGACTTTATATTAAAATAAAAATTTCCACTTGGATCGTTGATCTATTGGCAGAAGTCTGGAGTCCAGCTCGGGATGAACCCGTCTTCCCGTGTTCATCGTCGGGTCCAGGCACTGCCATAAAAATAGCCCTAGAAAAGGGGCGAGAGGGCGATGATATATGACAGTTTGAGACAAAGGATCATATCAAAACAATAGTACGTGGATGTTGGTCACTGAGCAGAATACGCATATCGACCCTGACCCCTGGATGAATGTATCTACCTAATTTTATATATCTCTAACTGTGGATCATGATAGATGACAAGTCCCCTATCATACAAGATAATTACCAGCCAACCCCCTATCATGACGGTCTACATAGATCGCATTAGCACATCCCATTGATAACCATATCATACCTTGCTCATTATGCAGAGAGATACCCCTAACGAAATCGGAGCGCATCTATATCGAACTTGGGTTTGTTTCCAGCGCGCTTGTCTGCTGGTATTTCTAAGGATACCAATCTATAGATCCAATGTACTTGATCCTGTCTCTTATACCATATGGGCAGCCAATGTATACCACAGTGTTCATATCGACCACGTCCAGCCCTGCAATCCACTACAAAGTATACAGCAATCCAGGAACATGAGCCGATCAATTGGTGTTTGTCCGATCGCATATGACCTTCAATTAGCTATCTCTCGAGACCTTCTCATTATTGATAAAAGTTGTACTTGCTTTATCCTCTACAATTAAATTCACCTATACCGACTATCCTAGCTATACCACGTTGTATCTCTACGCGCATCGTGGACAGTATACTAGATGGTGGCCTGAGGCCAGAGCTCCTGTTAGAGACGCTATGCCAGATTAGGTCTAGCGCCCACTCCGCCCGCGGCGTCGGAGAAAACATCAATCATATTGATATGAAGTCACACCTCAACAGAAGGAATTTGTTGATCTTCCCCAGTCGCTCTGTTCAGCGGTTCTCTCTTGCTCTTTCGCACACAACATAATGATTACGCGGCAATTATGAACTCCCTTTTTCGTCCCCGGATGAGTCCACCTCGGGCGGTCTTTGCACAAGGGCGATGGCGGTGCGGACTTCGCCCATGCCGTCTCCCCGCTCCCATACGCTTTGCCACGACGTCCACACCCGGCTCCGTATCTAAAAAACTCGACCTGTTAGCCATTGATAGAAAATGGCAGGAGAAATGGAAATCGGATGGGGTGTCACCACCCGAGGCTCCCGTGACGGAACAGGGAATGGGCGGAGATGCGACGGAGAAAAAGCCTAAATCATACGTTTTGTCCATGTTTCCCTACCCCTCGGGCACGCTGCATATGGGGCACTTACGCGTTTATACGATCTCGGACGTGCTCTCGCGCTTCTACCGTATGCGCGGTCATGAGGTCATTCATCCAATGGGCTGGGATGCCTTTGGGTTACCGGCTGAGAATGCGGCCATCGAACGCGGCATTAATCCGGCCGAATGGACCAAGGAAAACATTACGAAAATGAAGGAGCAATTGCGGAGTATCTCAGCCTCTTTTGATTGGGATCGGGTAAGTGCCATCTTGTAATCAATGAGTAAATGCTCCTACTGACGGTGAACTGTCAATTTTGAATCAAATAGGAACTGGCAACCTGCGCACCTGAATTCTACGAACACACGCAACGGATATTTCTGATGCTATATAAACAAGGCCTAGCATATCAAGCAGAGGCCCTCGTCAATTACGATCCAGTCGATAAGACCGTGCTGGCGAATGAGCAGGTGGGTGTGCTTGGGGAAACTGTAACTTGTCGACAAGACTGACCGTCGGCCAGGTTGATGCGAATGGCTTCTCCTGGCGCTCTGGGGCCAAGGTCGAACAATTGAACTTGAAGCAATGGTTCTTTCGGATCACAGCCTTTAAGGAGGCTCTACTGAAGGACCTCGATTCTTTATCGGGCGGCTGGCCGGACCGGGTAGTCTCGATGCAGCGCAACTGGCTGGGAAAATCCTACGGCGCCAAAGTCAAATTTCCTGTGTCCGTCGGTGAGGGCGGAGGTGCGCAATGCGATATCAATGTCTTCACAACACGACCCGACACCCTCTACGGCGTAGAGTATCTCGCCCTTTCCTTAAACCACCCTATTGTCCAGGCGGCTGCACAGGATGATACAGGCCTCCGCAAGTTTTTGGAAGAGGCTGCCTCCCTTCCGCCGGATTCCAAGGTTGGATATCAGCTGCCGACGGTGAGCGCCACGAACCCACTGCACATCATCGACAAGGAGACTCCCCACATTGCCCGGGGGCTGCCTGTATTTGTCGCACCTTACGTTCTCGGTGATTATGGCGAAGGGGCAGTCATGGGAGTCCCCGGTCATGACTCGCGGGATTTGGCCTTTTTCAAGGAGAACATGAACCCGGAGGAAATCGCCATCGTGGTTCAACCCGAGCGACCAACGGAGACAAAGGAAGCAAATCCCGGTGTGGTATCCGCGAGCAAGGCCGAAGCTTTCACCCAAGAAGGGTTCCTGACATCACGTTGCTGGAAATACCAGGGCTTACATTCCCGGGAAGCCAGTGAGCAGATAGTGAAGGACCTGATCCGTGTGGAACATGGAGACTTTGTCGAACAGTGGCGGTTGAGAGACTGGTTGATCAGCAGGCAACGTTACTGGGGAACTCCGATCCCCATCATTCACTGCGGTGACTGTGGTTCTGTGCCGGTCCCGGATGACCAGCTTCCTATAGAGTTGCCTAAAATCGAGGGAGAATGGCTCAAAGGAAAGCGCGGCAATCCTCTAGAGTCCAATGAGGAATGGGTGCAAACGGAGTGTCCGAAGTGCGGCGGCCCTGCCCGACGCGACACCGACACCATGGACACTTTTGTGGATTCCTCGTGGTACTACTTGCGTTACTTGGATCCCGCGAATAAGGCAGCGCCGTTCTCGCCGTCCAAAGTCCGGCCCGTCGATGTTTACATTGGAGGTGTCGAACACGCCATATTGCACCTGCTCTACGCTCGCTTCATATACAAGTTCCTCTCCCAGTCTGGGCTGTTTCCCGAGATCTCTCATGCTGGCAGCCTTGCGGGGCCCGCAGAACCGTTCAAGACCTTACTTTCCCAAGGAATGGTCCACGGCAAGACATTCTCGGACCCGTCGACCGGCCGATTCCTGCATCCTTCCGAGGTGGACCTCTCGAACCCAGAGAGGCCTCTGATAAAGGGAACCGAGATCACGCCCAATGTGTCTTTCGAGAAAATGTCCAAGAGCAAGTATAACGGCGTTGACCCCACCAGCTGCACTTCAACTTACGGGGCTGACGCTACCCGTGCGCATGTGCTTTTCTCGGCTCCAGTCAGCGAGGTGCTGGAATGGGACGAGGAAAAGATCGTGGGCATTGAGAGGTGGTTCAAGCGGGTCTGGAAGGTGGTATTGGACACAAATGAACGATTCGCATCGGATCCTGCTTCCCTCCGTATCAACGGATCAGACTTGATGGCGCCCTCCCACCACGCCATTCCCCTCCCCAGCTCCCTGGAGAGTCTCGGCGACAACGACATGAACGCTGTCCTCTCTACTCACCGGACCATATCGTCCATTACCCACTGCATCGAACACAACCCTTACGGGTTGAACACCGTCATCTCCGATCTGACGAAACTAACCAATACATTATCGTCGTCGGCCCCCGATTCCCCGCAGATCCTCTACCTGTGTCTCTCGTCACTCCTCCGCCTTCTAGCCCCTGTTGCACCCGGGCTCTCTTCCGAAAGCTGGGAGATCCTCAACCGCGCCGTGCTCGGCGACACCGCCGCAAGTGTCCCTACGATCTTCGACTGCCCATGGCCGACCCCACTGCTGAGTCCCGAACAAGCGGAGGCTCTGTCCACCCGGGGAGGCCAAACCGTCGCGGTGCAGATCAACGGGAAACTGCGATTCAGCGTCACGATCCCACGACGACTGTCAGCGACGACGACGCCGGCCGACTCCGGTCGCAATGGTGGTCCCACTGCCGAAGAGCAAGCGTGGATTATCGACCGTCTCCTGGATACTGAGGAGGGGCGGGTGTGGCTGCGGGAGAAGAACGATTGGGAGAAGCGCCGACGGGTGATTGTCGTCAAGGGAGGGAAGTTGGTGAATGTTGTATTCTAGTCGGACCATTCTGGTTGGGCATTTTCGGTCGTTTTGCGGTTGGATAGACCGTATGTGTAATCGACGTGTACTATAGAAATAAGATCCTCATACTTTACTTTCCCAAATTGCTGTGAAACAGGAGCAGACAAGAAGGACGGATAAAAAAGGGATATCATACTGAGACCTATTGTCCCAAGAGCATTGATTGGTACAATCATAGCTTTGAATCGTGACATCTCAAAAGCCAGCATGATGTTCCTTCCGAACAAGACCTTGCTTGATCCATCAGCATTCAAAGGTAATAATCCTGGTCGCAACAACCACCCACCTACCAACCGTGCGCGTCCATTATCCCCAACCAGTCCATGTAAGTCGTGTGATGTTGCCCCCATTTCCATAGCCAGTCGTGTGAGGTGGGGAGAGGAGAAGAGCTGAGGGGAAACCTAGAGAGCCTGGAACCCGAATGGAGTGGAGTGGATGGGCTGGATTCATCTTCCCCTCACGGTTGACCGACCCATTGGTCCGCGAATTTTCAACCACTTTTTTCTCTCTCTTTTTTTGTCCGTTTACCCACCTTGTACGGATAGTGCCGGTTCTAGCGGTGATGATGTTTTATCTTTTTCCTTTTTCGTGAGAGATATGATCTTCCGGTGATGGTACGGCGGAAACTCGGATTTGAATGGAGTTGTTGTTGTGGGATGGGTGTGTGGTTTGGAGTGATATGGGAGGCATTTCATTTCCCAGGGACACTCGTCTCGTGGTTACTTTTTTTTTTTTCTTGGTGGATGTGTATCTGTTTTATACCAAATTTTTCTATTCCTCAATCCCTGCTAAATTATCACCGCAATTATAGGTTTATCTACTTGAGAATGTATCTCTTCTATCTGATGAAAGTGATCAATGGAGGAATATGGTGAGGGGTGAACAATACGATAGTGTATGTCCCCTCATGAGGAGTGATTGACCCCTCGTGCGGGGAAACTCCGATTGCGGCATAGTGCGTGAGGGGACTATCGGACTGCAACAGAGTACTACGACTACTGGTCCCACTTGTTCGTTTCATCGGAAGAGCTTCGAATTGGCCTGCAGGTGGTCATCCATAAGTTTGATATGATACTATTGTCACTAGGACGATCTTAGATTCTACTCGTTTGGTCGGTCAAAAAACTCGTGGTAGTTTGATGTATTGTGCCCCACATCTACACCCTACGACAGTAACTACAACCTTAACCATATGGGCGGTGGTGCGATGGTCTGAGGGGCCCAGCCTGTCAGTAAATGATTAGTCCCCGTGCGGAGAACACCAAACCACCTCCTCACCAACCGTTCAGTCGTGTCCCACCGCATGGTTCTGGCTGCATGTCTCCCCTCCCCTCTCATCTAGGTGCAATCCAATCAGAAAGGGTGGGTCTGACCTCTTGGAATGCTCCCCTCAGTCCCAACCAAAACCCGCCCAGGTATCTGAACAAGGGGCAAAAGATGATGAGGGGACAATGGGGAGTGGAAGAAAGGGACCCAGCGACTCATCTCCCCGATGACAACATGTTAGAAAATCAAAGTAATAACAGGAAAATGGTGTCTCGGAAAATACTATATATAATAGGTACATGATTCCCCTGATGATTGACTTTGTTCCATCCAAAACCAGTTCATCAACATCATACCTGTTTCGAGTCGATTAGCTCATCGAACCCTATACCGTCACCAGTACGTAGCATTCCTGCATGCCAACCCTCCAGTTCCCCTTGGGTACAACCTTTTTTTTAAACCCCTGCTGACCCCTCCGGAAGGACCGTCCGCTTCTTCACTGCAACTTCTTGCTCTCTCTTTTTTGACACGTGATATACGTCATTCTTCAAAATGGTATTTGTCCGCTCCTTGTCCCGCCAGCTGCAGCGTCCAGCTGCCTCTCTCCTCTCCGCGACGAAAGCCAGATGCATGCCAATGGCCCGGAGCCCCTTTCAGGCTCCAACGGCGAATCATATCGGTGGTGCACGTACGCTAACCGCCTCGGCGAGCTTGCAGGGTAAAGTTCTTATGGTTCTCTATGACGTAAGTGCTCCATCGCCTCTTCATCGCAACCTTGGAAGCGGAGCAGGAGATCTAACAGGGACACACAGGGCGGTGAACACGCCAAACAGCAGCCCGGCCTTCTGGGTACCACCGAGAATGAGCTGGGTTTGAGAAAGTGGCTCGAGGATCAGGGTCACACCTTGGTCACCACCTCCGACAAGGAGGGAGACAACTCGACCTTCGAAAAGGAACTGGTGGACGCCGAAGTTATCATCACGACCCCGTTGGTCCCCCTCGTTCCTTGCTTTTACTATTGATCGGTCCCACTAACTCAATGATAGCTTCCACCCCGGTTATCTGACCGCGGAGCGTCTGGCCAAGGCCAAGAACTTGAAGATCGCCATCACCGCCGGTGTCGGTTCGGACCACGTCGATCTCAATGCCGCCAACGTGACCAACGGCGGTGTTACCGTCGTCGAGGTGACCGGCTGCAACGTGGTCTCCGTCGCGGAGCACGTCGTCATGACCATCCTGACCCTGGTCCGCAACTTCGTCCCCGCTCACGAGCAGATCGTCCGCGGAGAGTGGGACGTCGCTGCCGTGGCCAAGAACGAGTACGACCTCGAGGGCAAGGTCGTCGGAACCGTCGCTGTCGGCCGTATCGGTGAGCGTGTGCTCCGCCGCCTGAAGCCCTTCGACTGCAAGGAGCTGCTCTACTACGACTACCAGCCTCTGAGCCCCGAGGTCGAGAAGGAGATCGGCTGCCGTCGCGTCGACGACCTGGAGGAGATGCTGGCCCAGTGTGATGTGGTCACCATCAACTGCCCGCTGCACGAGAGCACCCGCGGTCTGTTCAACAAGGATCTCATCTCCAAGATGAAGAAGGGTAAGCCTTCCCTCCATTCCGTCCCCTCCCCCGTTTCATGCAAAGGAACCGCAGACTGATGAAAACACAGGAGCCTGGCTCATCAACACCGCGCGTGGTGCCATCGTCGTCAAGGAGGACGTTGCCGAAGCCGTCCAGTCGGGCCATCTGCGCGGCTATGGCGGCGACGTCTGGTTCCCCCAGCCCGCTCCCCAGGACCACCCCCTGCGCTACGCCCAGCACCCGTGGGGCGGCGGCAACGCCATGGTCCCCCACATGTCCGGTACCTCCATCGACGCCCAAATCCGCTACGCCAACGGCACCAAGGCTATCCTCGAAAGCTACTTCAGTGGCAAGCATGATTACAGGCTGGAGGATCTTATCGTCAAGGACGGTGACTACGTTACTAAGGCTTATGGCCAGCGCGCGAAGAAATAAATTATCGCTGCCGGGGTCTGAGGTTTAGTATTGTGGATGTGTTATGATACCTAAAATTTATTATCTTTATTGTTCAAAATCGTCTGAGTAATGGATTAGTAGTAGCTTTCTACGCAGTCGGTAGGGTTGTTGTTTAAATCTTGCCAGTGGATACCTCCGGCCGTGGTTGAGCTCTCACTCACCTAGCCTTGTAAGACCAATATGTATAGATATGCAAGACCCTATGGACTGCCCGCGAACAAGCTCATATGTTCCCTTTGTTCATCTCTTTCAGCCATTATTATCGCAAGCCGACAGCCATGTCATCAAGGTATATACAGTTCCCCGCCCTACAACCCCTCTATCAACGACGACCTCCCCTCGGATCCCCCTCATCATCACTATCATCCATAAACCCCTCCTCCAGATCCCTACTCAACCGCATATCCGTATCGGCCGGAGAATGCCGCCCTCTCTCCAGCGCCTCCCGCCGCCCAGGCCCCATATCCATCCCCACCATGAGCTCGCCCTCCTCGTCCAGGATGCTGATATTGTCGTTATGATCGGTTAGCTGGTGCTGTCGCCACGACGTGGGGAGAAAGAGGCGCATCATGGCGTCGGCTACCCGGTCGCGCAGGGTGGAGGTGTGTGCGGATATTGTGTCGAGTGGGAGGTACTGCGAGTAGCGCTGGTGGTAGTGTCGGAAGAAGGGGATGATGAGGAATGAGAGGAGGAGGTAGAGCGCTAGGGAGATTGAGGCCGGGATGAGGATTGTCTGCGTGGGAAAGTTAGTACGTCTCGCATGCATGCTATGTATATCGTGCGCATGGTGTGGGTGCCGTGTTGTGTATTGGAGCTGTGGGAGTGGATGGATTGGAATAGGACTGGTTGTGAGAGAAGGGTTCAGACCTTCGCAAAGCTTGCTGCTGACCCCATCTTGGATCCCAATTGATATCCGGATATTGGATGGGTCTTGTTCGACTGGACTTAAACCCTCAAGATCAAACTGGTATCTGTCCCGCGTTTGGCAGTCGATGACCCCGCTAACAGACCTATAACGATTCGCCTGCTCGTATGTATCCGCTATGAGATGCGAAGAGAATGCGACGAGTGTGATGTCGAGCAGAGCGTAGCGCAAGAAGTAGCATAGGTGCCTATTCGGGTTCACTGGTGCTGACGGGTAGACCCCGATTCAGTGGCTGTGTTGGTCCAGTACCTCAGTCAAAGTGATGACTACCTCATAGAACCGGTACCGACCAATCGTTATTAATATAGAGCTGCGACCGATGTATCAGCATTGAGTGTGAGGCAATTGCTTCAATCCCGATCACAATCTACCACTCCCAGCAAGCCGGCCATCGTGCCTGAGGCGGCCCCGATAACGCCCCCCTCCACGTGACCGCCCCTGGGGCCCAGCGGTCACGTGCAAGGGCGGCTGCTACCGCGTTCTAGAGCCGCCTGTGTCCCAGACCCCTCCCCTGATGCCCCGTGCATCCTCAATTCATCCAGCCCTGAACCGTCTAAGGGAGGCCGATCTCCTGCATACAACCCCTTCCTCGAACCTATCGGGTGTTGGTATCAAATCGCCTCTCCAGTCACGGGTTGGTGCCCGCATTGTGAGTGTGTGCGCTCCATACGATATCGATCAGTGGTGGAGTCTCGGTATTTGGGATTCCCTTCTGCCTCGCTGCTGCTCCGCAGCGGGTGTTGGTCTTCACAACCGATTGACTAGTCCGTTCGCAGAGAAGAAATTCGAGCATAGATTCTGAAGTTGAATGTCACCTCTACGTTCATTACTAAAGACTACGGTGGCATCCTCTTGACACTTATTTATTTTTTTACTCTCCGATCCGATAAGCGACCAACGCAACGAGAATCTGTTTGACACGAGGGTCCAGTCCACCGCTCATGCTGCGCCTTGCATCGGCCAGCGACGTCCGTCAACATGCCAACCCCCTCCGCACCTGACAAATCGAGACAAACCTCGGGTGGCAAGTCGTTTTTCGGAAGGAAGCTACACAAGGACCGGCCCGTGGAGGATCGTTATGATGGACATGGGTCGCTAGACAGTCTCGCGCCGCCGGGGAGCGCCGCCGGCTCTCGTTCCTCCAGGCATTCAAAACGCTCTTCTGTCCAGTCCGTCGATTACTCACAAGATATGGACCCCGCCACGTTGGCGCCGTCCGCGGGCGTCATCACGGCGTTACCGTTCGAAAGCTTGCCCTCCGATACGAGGTCACCCATCCCCGTGGATTCTCTTTCCAAGCCCGATGTGTCGCCGCGGAAAGAGCCATCCCCCAGTCACCTTGCAAAAACGGGGGATTTCCATCAATATCCCGTGTGGAACCCCACAGCTGTCCGGGACACCAACGTCTACTCGCACCCTACTGGCCCCCGTCCGCCGCCTCACGCTTCAAACGTCACCATGACCGGCAGTTCGTCCGGTGATAGGGGAACCCGATATCAGCAGTGGGGGAGACCGGGGAGTTCAGCAGCCAACACCGGCTTCAGTCACAACTCCTCCTCGACAATGGATTCTTCCTCCAACTCGCGGGTTTCCTTGGACCAGGCTAGTATCCACTCGTCGCTCTCCTCGAATACGCGAGGGTCCAACTACTTTTCTTCTGATGGTTCCGGCCGTACGTTGACGTCTTCGCATTCGGCGGATCGCAATATCCATTCTTCAAGCGGAAATCCCAATCGGCTGTCAGCTACACAAGCGGCCTGGCAAGCCTCTCACCCGTCTACCACCCCATTGCCGAGGGCGCCAAATCCCGAACAGTATCTCGCCAGACCCCGGGATGACCGGATAGTGGACCAGCTGTTTCTGGAGCTGATGCAAAAGAGAGGCTGGCAGAATCTCCCGGAACAGGCCAAACGACAGATGATGGCATATCCCGCTTCGAAAAAATGGACCCTTGTCCATCAGGACCGACTGACGGAGCTACAAGGGGAGATGAAGCGCAAACAAAACGCGCGACAAACGCACGGCCATGATGGCCCGTCCGGGATTCTCGAGCGCGCTGACGAGGAAGGTAGCCCGGAGTGGTACGTTAAGAAGGTCATGGACGACAGCATCACGTCAAAGCAACTGGCGAGTCTCAGTGTCAGCCTGAGGACCCAACCCATCAGCTGGGTGAAGGCGTTTGTGGAGGCTCAAGGTCAAATAGCCCTGACAAATGTCCTTGCAAAGATCAACCGGCGAAAGGTGTCAGGTCCGGTGCCCGCGCCTCCGACCGGAGACAAAGATCTGGACCGTGAATACGATATTGTCAAATGTCTGAAAGCCTTGATGAACAACAAATACGGGGCGGACGATGCGCTATCGCACCAGCAGGTGATAGTGTCCCTTGTGAGCTCGCTGTTATCGCCGCGCTTGAACACCAGGAAGCTTGTCAGCGAAGTCCTGACATTCCTTTGTCATTGGGCCGATGGCTACGGCCATCAGAAAGTGCTCCAGGCCATGGATCACGTCAAGAATAACCAGGGCGAAACTGGCCGCTTTGATGCTTGGATGCGCATCGTCGAAGTCACCGTCGACGGTCGTGGGAAGATGGGCAGTTTGGTCGGTGCCAGCGAAGAATACCGCAGTGGCGGAATTGGCATAGAAAATCTGCTGATGGAATATGCTGTTTCCACTATGCTGTTGATCAACATGCTGGTGGATGCAGGTGAAGGCGATCTACAACTACGATGCCATATTCGCGCCCAGTTCATCTCTTGCGGCGTCAAGCGTCTACTGACCAAGATGGAGGGCTTCCAGTACGAGGTCATTGACAAGCAGATCGAACGTTTCCGTGAGAACGAGGCGATCGATTATGAGGACCTCTTGCAGCGGGAAGGAAGCAGTACGAAGGACAGCATCGAAGGCGAGGTCAAGGATATGAGTGACCCGTTGCAAATCACCGACGCAATCGCCACGAAGATCCATGGCACCAGAGCGCATGACTACTTCCTGTCTGCGATGCAACACCTGCTTTTGATCCGGGAGAACTCGGGAGAGGACGGCCTCCGGATGTATCAGCTTGTGGATGCTATGCTGAGCTACGTTGCCATGGATAGAAGGCTACCGGATCTGGATCTCCGCCAGGGGTTGTCGTTCACGGTCCAGAGTCTGCTGGACCGCCTCCATACGGACGCTGAGGCCAGACAGGTCTACGATGAATCCTTAGAAGCCCGTCAGATCGCGGAGGCTGCTATCGCGGAACGGGATGAGATGCGGGCGCTGGTCGAACTGGGTGCGGACGGCCTGGTCAAGAAGTTGCAGAAGCAGATCGATGAGCAAACTGGCATCATTGAGCTCCAGGCGAGACAGAACGAGTCTGTCAAAGCGGAGCTTGCCGACGTCCAGAGACTCCGTGCCCAGGAACTCCAGCGGAACGAGCTGGAAACCCGCGAGCTTTATCTGATGCTACGGGATGCCCAGGACATCGCCGCGTCGAATGCCAAGAAGGGCAACAACAACCTCGCGGAAACGGATCCGTCGCAGATGAGAGGCATCCTGGATCGGGAGAAGCTCCTAGGGAGACTGGAGATGCAGCTCGAGAGGACCAAGACACAATTCAAGCTCGAAGGCAAGGTATGGGGTCAACACGGGCCCTCCGACCGACTGCGTGAATTGCGGGAACAGATGGATGGGGACACCGAGCCAAGTGACGATTTCCAGGAGCAGGCCCGCCGCAACCTCGAGGCGAATGCATTAGGGTCTGTCTATAGGAAAAATAGCTTTGCGCCAAGACCAGAGAAGGTGGATGAGGACGAGGAGACTTTCGATGAGATGACGCAGCGACCCCGCATGAACCCCGAGCAAGCGACTGGCCTGCTTGGAGAGATCGCCCTCAAGGTTCCGAAGATCGATAGTGATGCCGAAGAATCGGATGCTAAAACCTCTGCTCCAGAGCAGCCCGAAGATCCCGAGGCCACCCCGACCGAACCACCGGTGGCTCAGAAGGATGGACAAACCGAAGAGAAGGATCTTCCAGCTGCTATGCCTCCTCCCCCTCCCCCGCCACCCCCTCCACCTCCACCTCCAGGCTCCGCTGTCGGCGCCCCGCCTCCGCCGCCACCTCCACCCCCTCCGCCCCCTGGAGGGGCTGGGTTCCCTCCCCCGCCGCCGCCTCCTCCCCCACCAGGGATCCCGGGTGGAATGGGTCCTCCCCCGCCTCCCCCACCGCCTGGCATGTCTTTTGGTGCTCCCCCTCCCCCTCCACCGCCCGGCGCTTCGTATGGAGGCTGGCGAGCCAATTATGTGGCGTCGCAAGGTCTTACACCTCACCCGACCAGTGTTCTTTCCTCAATCAGGCCCAAGAAGAAGCTCAAGGCACTGCATTGGGACAAGGTCGATACTCCGCAAGTTACAGTGTGGGCTTCCCATGCAGTAAACCCCGAGGCCAAGGAGGAGAAATATTCCGAATTGGCGAAGAAGGGTGTGCTGGATGAAGTGGAGAGGTTGTTCATGGCGAAGGAGACCAAGATATTTGGCGGTGGCGCAGCAGCCAAGCAGCGCAAGGACAAGAAACAGATCATCTCCAATGAACTGTCGAAGAATTTCCAGATCGCGATGGCCAAATTCTCGCAGTTCCCGGTTGAGGAGGTCGTGCGGAGGGTGATTCACTGTGATCCAGATATCTTGGACAACGCAGTTGTCATGGACTTTATGCAGCGCGACGAGCTGTGCACCATCCCAGAGAACATCTCGAAACTGATGGCTCCGTATAGCCGGGACTGGACGGGCCCTGATGCTGCTAGCGCCGAGAGAGAACAGGATCCTAACGAGCTTAGCCGTGAAGATCAGATCTACCTCTACACTGCGTTTGAACTGAACCACTACTGGAAGGCGAGAATGCGCGCGCTTGCGTTGACGCGGTCATTCGAGCCCGACTACGAGCATATTTCCACGAAACTCCAGCAAGTGGTCAAGGTCAGCGAGTCTCTCAGGGATTCGGTTTCGCTGATGAATGTCCTTGGCCTGATCCTGGATATTGGTAATTTCATGAACGACGCCAACAAGCAAGCCCAGGGCTTCAAGCTGGGATCTTTGGCCCGTCTCGGCATGGTCAAGGACGACAAGAACGAGACTACGTTCGCGGATCTTGTCGAACGTATCGTGCGCAATCAGTATCCTGAGTGGGAGGACTTCGTGGACGAAATCGCTGGTGTCGTCAACCTCCAAAAACTCAATGTTGACCAGCTGCGCACGGATGCCAAGAAGTACTGCGACAATATCAAGAACGTACAGTCGAGTTTGGATGCGGGTAACCTGAGCGATCCCAAGAAGTTCCACCCTCAGGATCGTGTCAGCCAGATTGTGCAACGCAGTATGAAAGATGCGCGGCGCAAGGCCGAGCAGATGCAACTGTATCTGGACGAGATGATCAAGACCTTTGACGACATCATGGTCTTCTATGGAGAGGATAATACGGATGAAGGCGCTCGGCGGGACTTCTTCGCAAAGCTGGCCTCTTTCTTGCTGGAGTGGAAGGTAAGTGTCCTGCAGCAACCCTGGAAGGTCGTGGGTTTCCCAACTAATCGCCTGTTTAGAAATCGAAGGAGAAGAACATGACACTGGAGGAGACGCGGAAACGGATGGAAGCGTCTTTAGCCCGCAAACGCATCAACGCCGGCCTTGCGAATGGTGCTGCTGCTACTAGCGAGAGCCCTCAATCCCCGGTCACGAGCGGAGCCATGGATTCGCTCCTGGAGAAGTTACGTGCTGCGGCACCCCAAGCCAGAGATCAGCGTGATCGTCGCCGCCGCGCCAGGCTGAAGGAGCGACATCAGGTTCGGGTCGCTTCA
Organism: Aspergillus taichungensis; assembly: GCA_002850765.1. Lineage (NCBI taxonomy): Eukaryota > Fungi > Ascomycota > Eurotiomycetes > Eurotiales > Aspergillaceae > Aspergillus > Aspergillus taichungensis. Next base: position 84,335 of record KZ559563.1, on the reverse strand, counting down.
GGGCAACATATCCCGGATAATCCTGGTGAAGAGCAGAGCGCGGGCAACGGAGATGGGGCCGGCAACGCCGCTGCTGATGGCGATGCCGATGCGGGCCCGACTGAAACCGGCCTCTTAAGCCCGCCTCATCCGGAGACAGAGCCAGGCTCTGATGCTAAAGGATCCCAGATATCCGAGAGCGAAGATGTTGCAGATCGTGCTGCGAGCATGTTACAAGGTCTGCGAGACAACACAGATCCAGAGCGCACCCGAAGACGAAGAGAAAACGCCGAGGAAGAGCGGCGAAAGCGTCGGGCTCGCAGAAGGAATGGACCTACCAACGGAAGCAAGGACAGCGGTGATGGCTCTGTCATGTCACCCCAGCCAGAGCCGGCGACGCCTCCAGGGACCGATCCCATCGACCCCGATGACGAGGCAGCGTCGCAACCAACATCCCCGCCGTCTATCGTGGTATCCGAACCGAATCGCCATTCCTCAGACGGCGACGAGTCCTCTCATGGTTCTCCAAAGGGTCAACCTGCCGCTGCTGAGCCATCGCCATGAACGTGCAACGCTGTTTTCCTTCGCTTTTGGATGACCCTGCCATTGTCCATATTATAATGTGTTGATAACCCAACTGACGCCGTCTCGGAAGTATTTACTATTGTTCATTAAGCATGTATAATATTCCTTCGGCAACTTGTGCTTTCTACCTCAGACAGGACTTTTTTTCTTTTCTTTCCCCTTCTTTTCTTTCGTTTCTTTCCCCCGGTTTATCTTTCTTTCCTTTTACCCTTTCTTATTTTACCTTCTACTATACATTTTCCATTCTCCTGTGTGGTCCTCAAGACATTAGCCAGCGTGATGGGACCAGACTCGATATTGTGATCCTTCCTTTTCTATCTTTTCTTTCATCACATTGTCTCTGCAATCCAGTTTCGCCATCATTCAGTGGATTTGCCAATTTCCGAAGCTTTCTGTTCATGGGTACATATTTTGTCTTCAACTGCAACCCACTAATTCCAGGGGCCATTATTTACCCCCCTGATGTTTGCCACTCAGTCATTCTGATATTTTCTCTCCTTGTACATAACCTGGTTTTTTTTTTCTTCCTTCTGGCCCTGTTTCCAATCCCTGTTCTGTGCGCACTTGCGCCAATGTTATATGTGCATGTCAGTCACGCGAGAAAGAAAACATGGCCGTTGCGTGGTGTATGGCGAAGCGTCATCTTTTCGACGCGCCGGCGTCTACTGCAACTGTCATCGATATACCCTTTCATTTACATTTACTGTGGTTGTTTCTATCCTAGCATGTGGCCCCTTGTAATGCATTATGTTTAGATTCAGACCTCGACTTCGCTGATGTGTCTGAGTTTCTACCTATTCCACATCAGACGTGACGTGGCGTCTAGACTTCTGAAGTCTGAAGGCTCTGGGATTGATTATCCAGTAGTAAGTGAAGTGGTGACTTCCCTTGACGACCTAACAGACCTAGGCTGGACCGTTGTGGGAATTGTAGAGCGTGACTTGACATCTGGATGTGATGGACATTTAACAATATTTAAGGGTTCGGCCTCGTGAAACCCATCATCTCTTTAGTTACCATGTACGATATGGCCACGCACTGGACCGTGGAAAATCTTGGGAGTAGTTCGGAAGGTCTATTATATCCGTCTGTTTATCCTGTCTATTGATACAATACATAATATAAATACAACCACTACCTGGGTGATCTATATGAGCATCTCGGACCATTCGTTTTAGTCGCGAGACCCCAAGTGGCCATGGAAAACATCAAAGACATCAGAAGCTCCTATAATTTCCAGACCGCCCAATCTTTCAGGTCCAGCTCGCGGAGAATTCCCCGCAGCGGTCCTTGGAGCTCCATACCCTGGGCCCAGAGTTTGGGCCCCGCCATGTAGCTGATGAAGCCTTCTGGGCCAGAAACAAGAATCATCTTGCGTTGTTGGGCGGGCGACGAGTTCGTGAAATCCGTGATGTGTTGTTTCGTGATGGAGGTGCCCTCCTCATCGACGAAATACTCGACCGTTACCTGCCCCGGGTACTGCGCCTTGAGAGCTTCCAATTCTTGAACGACGTGAGACGGCCGGTGATTGATATCCGAGGGAGGCTTTTGGTGGTTCGTCGATGACCGAAAGATACTTGGCAACCACGGCTGCTTCGTTTCCCCGGTGGTTGCCGTGTGGTCGCTTCGCCCACCGGCGCAATCGTTCCGTTGCCGATTCGCCCATAGGATGTGGATTCTTCTCGACTCCGGGGATGGGCCGTCCCGGGAAAGAAGCGTATAGCCAGCCTGCAGGGCTGGGGCGATCCCCGTCCCGCCCGCGATGAACAGAACCTGCTGCGTATCGGGCGGAATCTCACACTCGATGCGAGGACCGCGGATATCCACGGGAGTCCCTACCTCTAGGTTATGTAGATATCGAGACATCTCCCCGAAGGCATCTCGGCGGATGAAAAACCGCAAGGAGCCTTCCTGATCCTCCACGGCGGTCCACGACGGGAGAGGTGTATAGTCCCGGCCGATTTGCAGCTGGGGCTGTTTGAACATTACGCTCCAGACCCCGGTCTTCCATGCGTCCTCGTACACCTGGGCGTTACTCCCACCGGCATGGGACGGTCGAAGCGTGAACAGACTTCCAGTCGACGATACGGGCTCCTTCGATACGAGGTAGTAGGGGGTGAAGGTGACGGGGTTTAGCACGGAGGATTTGGATTGTTGCGATCGGATGTAGGCGCCTACTCCGGCTGCCGCAGCACTCACGAGAGCCACCCGGAACCAGAGGCCCTGTTTCTTGGGCGAAGATGACGAGGATCCATGCTCATAACTCGATTGCGCCGGGAGGGGAGGGGCCGGTTTGGTTGGCGGGGCGGAAGAGTTGAATCGCAGAAAGCCTCGGATCGGGAATCTGGACTTCATGAGAGTATCTCCGCATGCAGCTGAAGGCGAGGGTGGAAGCAATTGGTGACAGGAGACGGGAAAAGGTGTTCTGTGGTCAACGAGAAGAATCGCGAAGGGAGAAAATCTTGCGCCGATTTGGGACGATCGGACGGGAAGATCATCATCATACTAGGATGTTTCCGTGTTATTTCCAGTGGAGCTCAGGAGTAAATGCACCTGCCTGTATGCGTACGCGCGGGGGCCACCGCCCTGGATTCTACCAATGGTCAGGAGAGGAGCTGTTTCTGCCACAAATGCCACGCACTTTTCTTGTCTTATCGGCACCCCAACTTTATATCCTTTATTAGCATCTTCCGCTTCCTTCTTTCCCTTCCTTCTCTCCTTCTTCCCTCTCATGCTCCTTGTTTGTCTCTGCCGCATAGGAATGGGCACTGTCTCTCTATCGACTGTCTTTGTTTCTCTTTGCTCTAGTGTATTTTGGTTTCTTTCCTTTTGATCTGCCTACTTATAACCCCCCGCCAACACCTCTCGTCCTGTCGCTCGTTCTGCCGCCCCCCCCCCATAACCACGATCTCTCTCGAAAGCCGCCGAAGTTGGACAGGGGAACAAACAAACAAAGCACCGAACAGAGTGACCAACAAATAAATCAAGAAACCCTCGAACGAATTTCCTATCGGTTCGTATATCGCGACCTCCCTGGTGATGTCCCATGAACCATTCCCGGCCGCTGGTACCCGATCGGGCAATAACAACCGCAATGCCTCTCGGGACTCGCTTGAACTCGCCTCGCTAGCCTCGTCCTCGCCCGACTCGAGGGAGTCTCGCTCGTCGTCTCCCTCGGGTATTTCCTCGTCGCGCAAACTCTCGCTGGAGGATGAAGACCCTCTCGGGGAGCGCACGGGGTTGACCCGCTCCTATTCTGTCTCGTCCGCCTTCGACTTCGGAAACACCCTCTTTCCCTTATCTCAGACCGCCAGTGGATATGCGCCCCTGGGAGGTCGACCAACACTGGATCGCGAGGCCGGTATCACGGACGGAGCGTTGGAACGGAATAAGACTTTGACTTATATCAATGGATTGTCCCTCGTCGTAGGATTGATCATTGGCTCCGGCATCTTTTCGTCGCCGAGTCAAGTCAATGCCAATGCGGGGTCGCCTGGAGCGTCGCTCATTGCCTGGGTCGTTGCGGGGATTTTGGCATGGACGGGTGCTGCGAGCTATGCCGAGCTCGGGGGCGCAATTCCTTTGAACGGTGGCTCGCAGGTCTACCTGTCCAAAATCTTCGGGGAGATGGCAGGCTTCCTGTTCACATGGTGTGCTGTTCTTGTGCTGAAACCAGGAAGTGCGGCTATCATCGCCATTATCTTTGGCGAATACGTCGTCCGGGCCGTTATTGGTGCTGAAGTCCCGTTAAGCCCCTGGGTCGAAAAAGCCGTCGCGTTCGGTGGGCTGTTTTGTGTGACCCTATTGAACTGTATCTCGACTCGAGTGGCTGCCCGCATCGGTGATCTCTTCATGATTCTCAAGTTTGTCGCTCTGCTCGGGGTCACCATCATCGGAATTATTGTGGCAATGACCGGGCTCTCGTCGAGTGGAAGTGCCAGCAAAGAGTGGAAGACTGGCTGGTTCGAGGGCACCAGCACTGATGTTTCGGCTTGGGCGGTAGCCTTGTATGCAGGCCTGTGGGCCTTTGACGGCTGGGACAATGTGCGTGGCTTATTTACCTTCTCCCCTTCCCAATCTACCTCCTAGCAACTAGCTCACCGCTTCGGCAGACAAACTACGTCACGGGGGAGTTCAAGAATCCGAATCGCGACCTTCCGCGGGTGATCCACACTGCGATGCCCTTGGTGATTCTCTCTTATTTGCTTGCGAATGTTTCCTACTTCCTCGTGCTGCCCCATTCGACCATTGAGTCGAGCAACACGATCGCTGTTCAATTTGGCGACAAGGTGTTTGGAAGCGTCGGTGCCCTGATCTTCGCCCTGATCGTCTCCGCCAGCTGTCTCGGCGCCCTGAACGCTACCATCTTTACCAGTGGACGTCTTGTATATGCCGCGGGCAAGGAGGGCTACCTGCCCTCGATATTTGGAAGCCTGTGGACTGGAGGCTCACCGTCCAGCGGGTCGACGAATCGACTGCAGCGTCGTTCGTGGGCGAGCAAGTCAGTCGCTCGTCTCTTCGGGGAAGGGGCACGGATCGGATACACGCCCATCAACGCCATGGCGCTCAACTCCGGTCTTACTCTGGTATATGTCATCCTCGGTGAATTCAAAACCCTTGTCACTTTCTACGGCGTTGCTGGCTATATATTTTACTTCCTCACGGTTCTCGGGTTGATTGTCCTTCGGATCCGAGAACCGCACCTGGAACGCCCTTACCGGACGTGGATCTCGACTCCAATCATCTTCTGCTGCGTTAGCTTGTTTCTTCTCAGTCGAGCGGTCATCGCGGAGCCTCTCCAAACCCTGATCGTGGTGGCGTTTATCGTTGCTGGAGTTCCGGTTTACTTCTGGCGCATCTACCGACGGGACGGTCGGACATCTTTGCCTGGGTGGAGGTTCTGGCAGTCGAAATAACGAGGTCATTCTTTCATTTCCTCTTCGCAATTCTTGTTCCCTCTTCTACCTCAGACCGCCATTCGAGGGTTTGCACCCTTTTCCCCTTATATTGGGATTTCCTCATACTCGCCTTTAATATTTGTTCGCATAAGTCGAACTTACCGGATATGATACCCTTTACATTCATCCGGGTGCTCGGCATGTCCTAGAATCCCTGATGTCGCATCAAGATCACTACGGCCCATGACCTGCATTTTGATTCCCGCCCTTTCTCTTCGTTGATCATGCCCCGTTGAACCCAGATCTGAGATTTGGGTTTTTGTCTTCGACTATTGTTTTATTATTGGAGGAATTCCCCATGGGTTTGATCCGCCAAATGGTGGATGGATATACATAGTTACGCGGATCGCTTGTGATATAGGTACGCATGTAATTTAATCGATAATCGCAACCAATTGCGGGTCAGACGGTCGACCAAATGTTCTCTGGATCAGACTTAGTTAAGAGTGCAGTGGCAGCTTACTTCTGTAGATTTCTCAATAGCCGTGAGCCCTATTTATGTGTACAGCTCAAAAAGGGCTACCAAATCCGCCGACACGCACGTCTTGCACGTTATGGTAAATGCAATATAGGACACGAGAAAGGCTAGCACCAGACCAACCCCACCATTGAACAAAATAGGAAAAAGCCTATCGGGTGAGGTCGAGTACGCATATCACCACGGCATTTCGCTTTATTGCCAGCTCGCGTGTACCGGCAAGTATCGGCATCTTGTAAGCGGAATTGAGGAGGGCTTGAGATAGGCCATGTACTAAGTGACTCGCTAGGAGTAGCTCATCATAAAACAATTGGTCGAGACTAAATTGTTGATAACCCGTTCAAGACTTGGTTAATCTCCCTGGCCCAAGAACTAAGCAATAAATACTGACCCCACGGCAAAAGACCACGGTTTGATCCAGTGTACATTCTATTCCTACCACAGGCACAACACCCGACTTTCGTGATAATCATTACCATGGGGAGTATACAACAGCCATGGGAGCAGACGGTCTCCCAAAAACGTGCCTTGAGGGATCAAGCCATGCAGGAACACATGGTCCGCGACCTGGACCAGCGTCCCCCTCAAGTTCACCATGTCCATGAGCGCTCTGCTCTCGCCAACGACCCTGTGGCCCAAGAGATAACCGACATTGATAGCATTCCTGTTCTTCTTGAGCTACTCGGGAGTGGGAAGTACACTGTCGAACAGGTCATTCTGGCTTATATCAAGAGGTACGCGCATCGCTCGTTGACCGTACAAGGTCTAATATTGTTTTTGTAACGGGATTAACCGCGTCTAGGGCTGTGATAGCGCATCAACTGGTGGGTGACGTCGACGGTCGAAATCCGCCTTCGCAGCACAGCTGACGTACGACGCATCAAGACCAACTGCATCACGGAAGTCGTCTTCGACGATGCACTGGCACAAGCTCGCTCCCTGGACGCGCACTTCAAGAAAACGGGCCAATTGAAAGGACCACTCCACGGAGTTCCTGTCACAGTAAAAGACCAGTTCAATGTTGCAGGCGTCGATACGACTCTTGGTTACGTGGGCCGTTCTTTCGCGCCGGCGACGGAGAGCGCCGTCTTGGTGCAGATACTGTGGGACATGGGCGCCGTTGTTCTCGCAAAGACGAATCTGCCTCAGAGCATCATGGTCCGTTTATCAATCATCCAATGACAAAGACATTGCAGACTCACAGTCTTGGTTTACAGTGGGCCGAAACCAGTAACCCCCTGTGGGGATTGACGGTGAATCCGCGGAATCCTGATTTCACCCCTGGTGGCTCGACTGGAGGCGAGAGTGCTCTTTTGGCCCTGCACGGCTCTCTCTTGGGATTGGGTACGGACATCGGCGGAAGTATCAGAATACCGCAGAGTCTGATGGGTCTCTATGGATTCAAACCTAGTGTAAGGAACCTCTCTTTATTGCTACTGGGAATGACAGACGGATTGTGTTGACTCCCACTCCGGACAGAGCGCCAGATACCCCTACCATGGTGTCCCGGTTTCCACAGAGGGACAGGAACATGTCCCATCATCCGTGGGCCCGATGGCGCGCGACTTATCCTCCATCTGCTACGTCAGCCGTTTGATCGCCGATTCGAAGCCGTGGGAATCCGACCCGAGATGCGCTCCGCTCCCGTGGAACGAAGCGGCATTCCAAGAAGTCCAGTCCCGGCCGCTCGTCATCGGCTTAGTCCTGGACGACGGGGTCGTGAAGGTCCATCCTCCAGTGGAACGGGCACTTCTCGAGCTATCCGAGAAGCTGAAACGCAGCGGCCACGAAGTCATCATCTGGGATGCATCCGATCACCTCGACTACATCCGACTCATGGATCTCTACTATACCGTCGACGGAGGCGAAGACATCCGGCGCGATATCAGCATCGCCGGAGAGCCGTGCATACCCCACGTCGAAGCGCTTCTCAACCGCGGCAAACCCATCTCCGTCTACGAGTACTGGCAGCTCAACAAGCAAAAGGTCGCGCTGCAGAAGAAATCCCTCGATAAATGGAACGCCGGTCGTGCTCCCTCTGGCAGACTGGTTGATGTTCTCCTCGCGCCCACCACGCCCCATTCGGCGGTCCCCCACAGGGGCGTGCGGTGGGTGGGATACACCAAGATATGGAATCTACTGGACTACCCGGCTGTGACGTTCCCTGTTGACCAGGTGCGTGCGGAGATTGACCACCGGCCGGCGGAGGCTTATCAGCCCCGGAATGACTTGGACGCGTGGAACTGGAATCTCTACGACCCGCAATCTATGAACGGACACCCGGTTAATGTGCAGATTATTGGGAGGAAACTCCACGAGGAGGTTGTTTTGGGGGCTGCTTCTGTGGTTGAGAAGGTCTGGAGGGCTGCCAAGTGAGTGATCGTATACATGCAAAGTAAACAATACTGGTATATATTGCAGGACTTGAATAGTGGATTCGTTGTGTAGGTTCAACCCCCACTTTTGGGTGAAGTTGCGCGTTGTCTCATTCCATAATTTGTGAATCCAAAGGATCTCCATATCTTATCACAATCCTCATTGGACAGTGATGGATCATGATTTGGGGTTCTCACGTCGAATTGGAGAAAATAAAGATACCTCTCCACAGTCTCCAACAAGTCAAGAACAATAACAATACAGGAAATAGACGCAAAATGTGTATCAGCTCGTTATCTCCATTATAGTAAATTCATCCCATAGATTGTCCACAGATAACCTTCCCCGCATGAGGGTGTATGAGAACCATGGTTACTCACATACACTAGCTGTTCACGCAGGTACAGCATCATTTGGTATTCCCAGAGACGGAGCAGAGCGGAAGAAAAGGGAAAAGTCTTGCTTATCTTGAATGATCATTCAAATGGCTACCAACTATGGCCAATACTCCCCACTCTCCCCACCCCCCACCTACCCCCCGCACCAACATATAAGGAGCCGATAACAGTCTTCTGTGATTTTCGTCTTGAGAAATCCTGACCCCTCCCACATCACGTATACGACTATCTGGGATTTCAGTAGGTGATATATTTAGCTTACGACCACAGACACAATGGGCAAAAAGCGGATCTTGGTCAGCTATGGGGTGGATATTGACGCCGTTGCGGGCTGGCTGGGATCATATGGCGGAGAAGACAGCGCCAATGATATCAGTCGCGGTATGAGCACCTTGCTCCGACATGTTATTTTGCGCCGGAGACGGGCATCCAGTAGAAAAACCAGGGCTGACACATCATGTAGGCCTCTTTGCCGGCCATATCGGCACCATGCGTCTACTCAAGATGTTCGAGAAATACAACATTAAAGCAACGTGGTTCATCCCCGGTCACTCGCTCGAGACCTTCCCAGAGGAATGCGCGAAAGTCCGCGACGCAGGGCACGAGATCGGCCTGCACGGCTACAGCCACGAGAACCCCACAGACATGACCATCGAACAACAGCGGGATATCCTAGACAAGACCTACAACATGCTGTCTGACTTCTGCGGCAAGCCGCCGCGCGGGGTCGTCGCGCCGTGGTGGGAGACGAGCGAGGAGATGGCGGACATTTTGCTCTCCTACGGGATCGAATACGATCATTCCATGTCGCACCATGACTGTCAGATGTACTGGCTGCGCACGGGAGACTCGTGGACGAAGATCGACTATACGCAGAAGGCGGAGACTTGGATGAAGCCTTTGGTCCGGGGCCAGGATACGGGCTTGGTGGAGATTCCTGGGAACTGGTATATCGATGACTTGCCGCCGATGATGTTCATCAAGAAGTCCCCTAACAGCCATGGATGGGTGAACCCGAGAGATGTTGAAGATATCTGGAAGGTTTGTCTCACGGCATCCCCTTGGGGAATGTTCCGGCTAATGGATGTCAAAGGATCATTTTGATTACTTTTACCGAGAATATGACGAGTTCGTCTTTCCGATGACCATCCACCCGGACGTATCGGGCCGTCCTCATGTCATCCTCATGCATGAGAGGTGAGTAGCGTCCCTTCCTGCCCTAGACATGCCAAGACGCTCATTTCGTCTAGGATTATCGAGCATATCAACAAACACGAAGGCGTCGAATGGGTGACTTTCGAGCAAATGTGCGATGAGTTTAAGAGCAAGAATGCCCCGCCTGCCGGTGCTAAGATGCCCGCGGCTCCGGGCACAAAGAAGTAATCTTTTTATTCGATTCATTACGAGGGTGCCTCATAAGCTTGGCTAGGATCATTAGCCAGTATAGTAGTCAACTGGAAACACCTAAACTCACGTTTTAAGTGTCTCTTCAAAGTTAAAGCAATAGAAAGATCAAATAGCTAATAAGTCTATACATTAAACAGGCTCCATAACGCCTAATTCATGCTAAATTCAAAGTTTCAGTTTCCTCATGCCATCTTAGGCCTTTGGCGGCTCAAAAAGCTGCGGTTTCATGTTGATCTTGCAGAGCTTCGCCACACAGCCGCTCAGTTGAAGGAGAGACTGCACCCCGTCCAGGATGCGCATGTGCGTGAAGCCAATCTCCCGGATGAACTCTAACTTGGAGTGCTCGGATAACGTCGGGATGGTCTTGGTCACACGGAACATCGTGCTGATGATATCGTGGGAGGAGTACCCCAGGTTCCTGCGCATGTCAGTGAGACATGACCTCGAAGCGTGCAATGTAAAATACGACGTACCATAGCTCATTGAGCGTCTCCAGCGCAGCATCAACTTTGCCTTCCCAGCAAGCCTTGATCATAGCTTGTACTTTAATGGGATGAGGGCTATCGACAACGCGGAAAACGTTGTCCCCGCTGACAAAACCGAATCCCGACCATGTACTTTGCAGGTTATTGATCGCCTGGCGCATATCACCCTCAGCACTAAAGACCAAGGCAGCGATACCGTCCTCTGTGTGTTCCACTTTCTCCGCATCGCAAACTTGTTTCAGGCGCTTGACAACTTGCCCATCGGTCAACCGGGAGTATCGAAGGATAGCACATCGCGACTGGATGGGCTCGATGATCTTATTGGACTGGTTGCAGGCGAAAGCGAATCGAGTAGTCGAGGCGTAGATTTCCATTGTCCGTCGCAACGCTTGCTGAGCACCCGATGTCATACTGGATAAAAATACCGTGAGTAAATGAACTATCGAACATATGGGAAGCCCGACGGTCCTCACCTATCTGCTTCGTCAAGGACAACGATCTTATGACGACCCGGAGGCAGTGTTACTTTCTTCTGAGCAAAGCCTTTGATTCTGTTTCGTACAACGTCGATGCCTACGAGCCGTTAGAAACTGCATCACCTCACCATGCCCGTAGGGAACGTACCTCGCTCATCGCTAGCATTGAGCTCCAACACAGCCTCTTTGTACGCGTCTCCAAGCAATTGCCGCGCCAGGCACATAATCGACGTCGTCTTTCCGATACCCGGCATGCCTGAGATGATAACGTGCGGCATGTTGCCGTCTTTGGCGATAATCTTCAATCGTTCGATTGTTTCGGTGTTTCCCACGACATCGTCCAGATATATAGGGCGGTATTTTTCGACCCTAAGCCATTCTTCAACGTTAGCGCTGCGTATGAGAAAAATGGCTAGTGTGTACGCACCATGGAAGCTCATAGTCTGCAGGAGCACCTGCGGTGACAGCCTTAAGGCCATTTTTCGCGGCGCTGGCAGATGATTCGGCTTTGGCCATTGTAGATTCAAGTTTCTTTCCTTCCGTGTATTTCTTCTTGTCTTTCGTCTGTGAGCCTGGCGGGGAATGTCCACTATCAAGCACGAGAAGCCGTCTGGGGAGGCTCGGGGAACAATGCCAGATGACGCGAGACGACAACCGACGCGTCGTTCTGATTTGACCGAAAGCGGTTTAGCTTCCTGCCTTGGATTCTAGGAATCTCTCCGCCTTCATACTCTCTATATTATACCTATTTCTCTACTCCGTATGCGTAATAAGCTTCACATCGGTCTCTGAACTACAAAATGCCCCTACGAAGTTAAACTAAATCTCTAACTTACAGTTACTTCCCGTTCAGCTCTTGTACACCACCGACCAACCCCGTCTTCATTCCTCGCAGACGTCGCATAAGCCTTCAACAACATCGGCCAAATAACCCGAGCTAATCTCACACCCCTGCGTTTTTTCACGAACTGCTGTTGCGCCAATTATATGCAGCTACGTCCCCGCCACCATGGGAACAACATCCGTCCGTCGCAATCTGTTCCACCACCATCTCAGCAGACGGCCCGTACCCGCCACGACTCCAGATGAACCCATGCAGAATGGGGGTGCAAACGGCAAGATGTCCGATCTTTCCTCCCGTATGCTGACATCTACGTCGTCCGGGTCCACGTCATCGCTCAGTTCCGGACCGGTCGACAACGGAGAGATTGTCACCCGGGATCAGAACGGCGCGTATCAGCTTGATACTCCCGTCCTGCCCCCGGTTTCGGGGGACACGGGCGACGAGATGGAAGGCGTTGAAGAGGGGCCTAGTGGCGCTGGCGCTGATTCTACAGCACAGACGGAGATTGGGACCCGTGAGAAAGAGAGTATGTTCATATCCTTGGTTCCTTTGTCTACAGTTGTGCGCTGATGGCTAACGGTGCTAGAAATTGAAGCAAGTTTGGTGGAAATGATGTGCCGTAATCGAAACAGGCAAATGAGCAACGAGCCGGCCGGTATGTTTCTCATCGGATGCAGTCTGACGCCTTGCCTTGGAGCTCGTTTACTGACCTTGCAACAGAGATTCTGAATCTGATTCAACAAAGTCTTCGAAATAAAGTTGCTGCGCTGCAGGATGATAATTGGATGTATGAACCAGAGGCTAATTCGCGAGTATGATTGAATTACGTATCGATATCAGTGTTCGCCGCCCATGCGAACTATCCTATCCGAAGCAATCTACCTAATCCAGATCGAGACTTTTCGGTGGCGCTTCAACTCTCCTCGGCTGTCCCTGACCCTGCGACCCTTGACCTCCGAACAGCATGCTGCCCATCATATCCAACAAAGGATTTCCTTGTCTGGGGATCTTGATTGCAAAGTACTGCTCGCCAATCTGCGCCAAGGCATCATCCCAAATGCCTACTTCGCGAATTTGCGAGGCATAGTGGTTGGAGAGTTGCTTGAAAAGATCCGTGCTGCCGCGCTGAATTGCAAGAAGCAGCATGTTGATAAAGTTTAGAAGGGGCAGCGCGGGGAAGACTCGCACGTCCGCGCTGGAACTGCTGATGTCCTGCGCGCCTAGCGAAGGGTTCGAAGAAGAAAGTCGTGACGTGAAGATAAGGAAGGCTTTGTTGGCATTGCGAAGGTTGCCGGTCAAGATGTAGGGAAAGACCGCACGGGATGCGTAGATGGCCGCCGTATGAGGTTCGTCGTGGGTGTACCATTCGTATTCAAGTTTTGCCAGTGTCTCCGCCGACTCGGACGTGCCAAGGATCAAATGCTTCTCGGCGTCATAGGGCTCGTGGTCTTCAAATTGTGTCAAAGGGAGTTCCGATGAATTGGGACAGCAACGGGCCACTAACCTTCCGCATACACCGACCCGGCAGCGTGGTGCAAGTCAGGGTCCCCTCGCTCCAAAGGTCCATACTTCGCACTCCAGCCAATTATTTCCTGAATGAACCGTTTCCGCGTGGGCTCTTCGGAGGGGAATTCACGCAGCAGTTGGATGAGACGCTCTGTGATTGTTTCGAATAGTATAAGCAATCGATAACACATCAGGGGCCTAGTCACGTTTCTTCCTGTAGAAAGAAGCATTGCAGTTGAACTCACTCTTACGGGATCGCCCCTCGGAATCGTCGTTACCGCCAGTGATCTCCCAGCCCGCTTTATTGTACACCTCGGCGACCAGCATGATGGCCAAGTCTCCACCACTTGCGGACGCACCCTGCTGCGAGCCAGCTTTGAGGAGAGCCGTCGCCCCGCCAGCTAATAGATCCGCCGCTGCATCGTAGTTCGCTTGTTTGATGTATCGGGCTGCGATGACACGCAATTGTTGGTGAGCTTCATAGTAGGCCCCAGAAGCGATCCTGCGAGCGATACCGGGAAAAAATCAGTATTCTTGCAACCAAGATACGTTGTATGGTATTCAACGAAAAGACCGAATATGTTAAACGTACTTCTCGCGTTGTCGAGCGATCGTCTTGTCAATTCGGGAGGTCATCGTGACCTAATAACACGTCAGAGGCCGATTTCAACGAAGATCAGTTGAAAATGAAGAAATTGAATGAATGGGGACTCCACGTACAAATGCTTGGAAGCAAGACACGCACTTAATTGATTGGAGAAGGTTGAGAGGAAAGGTGCTTTGTTGGAGTTGACAGCAGCTTTTTGGTGGGGAGAGGAGGGGCGGTGGGTGGTGCTTGTTGCCCGCTGACTGACGGATGGGAACCCGCTGCTGAGCTACTCCGGAGTCCGCCCTGCTACGCCCAAGGAGCCGTAACTCGTAACTCGGAACTCCCCTATGTCAAGGTTTCTAGATCGCCCGACATCTACCCACCAACCGATCTAATTCATCCGCTAAAGGTCTATATTTGTCGTTTTGACTGATAAGCATCGGATTCGCTCGTTACTTCAACTAGATTGTGTTTCTTGATATCCAACGATCCCTACATTTGTTGATATAACATTGCGCGTCTATCCAACATTGGATTAATGTACTGATAACTCCTGTTCAAAGTATTCAGGAGGACCCACATGAAGTGATGAACCGAACTACTTTTGACATCCAACCAATTGGCCGCTTCTATGGCTCCAATACCACGATTCGTCGTCCCAGAGTAAGCCGGGTCACCTTACATATGGCTTCCGCGCCCACATGAATGTAGCATTTTGACCAGCTCTCAGGAGATAACGTCGTTTTCATACGATGACAACCATGAATTTCATCTGGGAGACCTATCTCTACGGTACTACTATCCACCAAGTCTTCCGGCCGATTTGAACAAAGGCTTTGATAGCTTCCAGAAATTGGATGACGCCGGAGATGAACACCTCGATGCTTTGTTAGAGAGTATCATAGCGTTGGAAAAGGAAACAGGAAAGAAATGCGAAGCCGACGTAATCACTTGGCGAGGCATGATGACGAAGGTTAATCGCACCCAGCCCAATGGCTTGCTTGACATGGAAGCTGATGCCGCTGCGATTACTAGATCCTTACAGCCCCATTTGACAACATGAATGGGTGCGTGGTCTGACTTGATTTTTCTCTTTATCCTTTCTTGCCATTAATTCGGGTCTAGCTTTGAAATGAATGCGACGTGCTTCCAGGTGAGCTACCAACATTAAATCATTGACGGGATCTCCAGCTAACGCAGACGGCTTCAAGGGAACTATGTATGTTGCCCAGTTTAACTTGGATATATGGCTAGGTGCTGATGTATCCTCAGTTTTATTGAGGAAAATAACGCCTTCAAAAACCAGCAGAAGCAAATACAACACAGCCAAAGAATGCCCCCGGGGATGGCATCCCAGGAGTTGATGGCATATTGGGGTAAGATACATGCCATTATACGCCTCACTTATGTTTCAGGATCATTGAGTTTCTACAGGATACAAGTTCGAGACCTTGTCGGTGCTTAACCAACCGTGGGATCCGACACCCCGTCATGAGATTGAAGATCGGGAAGACCTGACTGTGAACAACAATGCCCAATACTGTTCTGTAGCCCGCACTGGGATAGGCCATACGAAGCTAGTCATTGGCGGAGAGGTCGATGCCTGTAAGTACAATTCCCCCCATGGTTTGCTTATTTACAGCGCTAACATCATACTAGTGTGGGACTGCAAACCAGACCGTAAGGAAGACCCTATTAACTGGGTGGAGCTCAAGACTTCTGCGGAGATTCGGAATGATCGCGATATGTTCAAGTATGAGCGAAAATTGTTAAAGTTTTGGGCCCAGTCATTCTTACTTGGCGTCCCTAAGATCATTGTTGGTTTCCGCGATCAGCATGGTATCCTCCGTCGTCTGGAGGAAGTTGAAACTGCCAGCATACCTAGCAAAGTCAAGAAAGTTGGTCGGAATACCTGGGATGGAAACATCTGCATCAACTTCACTGCTGCGTTCCTTGAGTGTATGTATACTAAGGAGACCTTCTTGCATAAAGCCGGGGCTAACTTACGAAACCAGTTCTCAAGTCCACAATCAGCGAAGGGGGAACGTGGCGAATCCGCAAGCCAGAGAAATCCTCACTCATTGAGCTCTACAAGCTCGAAGAGAGCGGGACCGGCGATATACTTTCTTCATCCTTTTTGGAATGGCGGGCATTGGCCAATGCAACTGCCGAATCATGATATGACTTGACTAACCCACTTTGCCCACAATAGCGACGTTCTCAAGGAGGGCGGCTATCAGTGCGATAGTGTGTTGTGCCCAACACAGGTGTCTGGGGTCACATAGCCCAGGATAAGAGTACAGGGCTCGGGGGAAATGTCCAACAACACGCAACCCCTGAACAATATTCGATGAAGAGGCCGGGTGCATCGACCGAAATTCTGCAAGGTTTGCGTCATCTGGGGTGTTCTATGCGATTGCAGACGTATTGTAAATTTGTATCCTCCGGATATTCTCAATCGCTATAGCAACTGCCGAAGAACTTATGAGCTCGGGTGGGCTATGTGCTACGCATGCTTATAAAGGACAGACGACTCGATCACCCTGCTCCTGTTGGGGACTGTCGGCCCCCGCTTGATTTTCCAGGCTTGATGAAAGGTTCTATTCACATAATGTACCAGTATCTATGGGTAGTCTGTTGTTAGCAGCCCCAGCAAGGGATCAAATTCTGGTGTATGTCCGTCCACATGTATCCTGTACAATACATACAAATTTCTCCGATCCCAGATACTTCTCCCAAGACACACTAGGCAGTCTTTCAAAAGTTTGCGAAGGGTTTAGATTTCGCCGTGCCGCTGGGGTAGACTTTGAACAACTCAATCTACCACTTTCGCAGGTTTTGGCACCTCTATTCCCTTGGCAATGCGCTCTTCACGTTGTGCTCGTCTTACTGCAGCTTTCAAAACTCTTTTGTGAGCCTGGCCACGGATATGGATATTCCACTGCTCGTTGTTCGCCAAAGTCCTCTTGCAAACGTCACAAGTCATGGTTTCTGAGCCAGGATCGGTTTCTTCACGCGACTTTGCTTCCTTTTCACCCAGTATTGTCCTTGCAAAGTCTGAAAGTGATTTGGGATCAGGGGTAGGTTCGCCGTTGAGCAAGGAGCGAACGAGGAGCTCCGATGGCTCCGTGATACTACCAGTCCAGTTTTCGACATGTGTACTATCCAGGAGATAAAGTCGGGATGTCTCGTTGATTGCTGCGAGAGCTTTCCACAACTTATTTCGTATCCATTTGATTTGGGACGTAGAATATTGCCGGGTGGCTGTTTTAATAGACTCGATGCATGTTCGCTTCAAGGCCTCCAGCTCCTCGGTGCTCGCTGTTCCCTTGTGCAGTTCCTCGAGATACGGTGCAAGTTCTTTGAATCCAATAGCGAC
The DNA here is from genome assembly GCA_002850765.1 of Aspergillus taichungensis. NCBI lineage: Eukaryota > Fungi > Ascomycota > Eurotiomycetes > Eurotiales > Aspergillaceae > Aspergillus > Aspergillus taichungensis. The sequence goes on along the minus strand of KZ559563.1, from coordinate 66,875 downwards.
CCAAACGCCCCGCGTCTGGTCAACAGTAATCCCCTTTGACTTTTTGTCTCGGAGATAGTCCCACATCAGCTGCGCTTCAGCCAACAATCCCTGCTCGATCATGACCTCAACGCGTCCGTCGAGGCGCGAATTCAAGACCTCTTTCTCCGAATGGATCCAGAAGAACGCCGTCGAAAAACGTAGCTGGCCCGCACCATCGGACGAGCTGCTGCTACGTGCCAGGGCTCCCTCCTTGAGGCGTTTCTGCTCTGCATAGACTTCCGAGGCCGGCCGACCAGTCTGGAAATAGATCTCGAGAGAGCGGCGGATTTTACGCCCGTCGTTCGGATGCCAGCGCTGGGCCATTACCGGATCAACCTCGCGCAACTTCTGTAGAATCACCTCGGTAGGCGCATTGAGAACCGGCCATCTCGTAGAAGGCTCGATCGGTTCTCCGTTTGCCTGGTCGTCTAGCTCCTCGAGAGCATCAGAGGCGTCTCCAACCAGCTGATCATTGAACAATACGGCTTGCGTGTAATAATGGGTGCCTCCAACGAGGATCGGCAGTTTTCCTCGGGCGTGTATTTCCTGGATGATGCGGAGACATTCTTTCTTGAACAGGCCGACGCGCCACGGCTCTTCTTCCAATTCGACGCAACTGAGCAGATGGTGTGGAATGCCATTTCGTTCTTCGACGGGGATCTGATTCGTGATGATTGGAAGGCCGCGGTACATTTGCATTGCGTCGCCATTGATGATCTCACCGTTGAAACGAGATGCTAGGTCCACTGCAAGCTAACTACAGTCGTCAGTGACTCAATTTCGATGGTTGTTGTTTCGAAAGGAATTTATTCAATACCACTCACCTTGGACTTGCCTGTGCCAGTGGCACCGACAACAGCTATGAGGGGCTTCATAGCAGCGGATAGGCGTTTGCGAGGGAAGAGTAAACGGGAGAGATAGTTCATGAGACGAGGGAACTGCTTAGCATCATGGAGCCCGATGAGCCATTTGGAGAGGAGATGGCATCGGAGGGAACAAAACTAAAGGCAAGTTTGGGCGATTCAGGCCCGTTTCGTGGACTGTTTTGGACTGGGCATATATCGGAGTAGAACTCGGAGGTAAAAAAAGTTGAGGCCGCGGAGCATCGACGTGCTCCAACCAGTCCGCGCTGTTTTGACTTTTGAAACTTTGAAAATTACGTCAGAAATAGGTAATTTACTTTACTTTCAATGACCGGCGTCGAGGTCTCTCGATCCTAACATCATTTGTAACATTGTTGTACCATCACAATATTTCATATTGATGTCAAATTATACTTGAATACAATGATTTATTTGGTTTGATAATCTAATTACTGATCATCAAAGTCACTGAAATCGCTGAATTCACTATATTGTAAATCATCAGCTGGGTAATTTGAAAAAACAAGCTATTACCTCATCCATGAGGGGTCAAATACGACCCTAATTAATGATGTCAATAAGATAAGAATCTCCGATTCCACCATACTCCTAAAAACTAGAATATCACTCGATAGTATCTAAGCATATCTATCCCTCGCACTCGTCATGGTAGATTCTGCCTCTCCACCGTCCATCCAGGTGAACCACCTGTCATACAAGTTCCAAGATGGATCGTCCGGCTTAACCGATATCAATCTCGACCTACCTGCAGGGAGCCGCACACTGCTAATCGGAGGTAAACAATAAAACAATACATCAAATCCCTCTTCAATCCAGTGACCAAGTCCACAACGCTCACACCGTACTAGCCAATGGCGCGGGCAAGACCACCCTCCTACGTTTACTAGCCGGCAAGCGTCTCGCCCCGCACAACACCATCACCGTCGGAGGCAAAGATCCCTTCCAGGAGGGTCTGGACGGAGTGACATACCTGGGCGCCGAATGGGTTCTCAACCACATCGTGCGCACGGATATCGACGTGCCGACTCTGCTCGCGTCCATCGGCGGAGACGCTTATCCCAGCCGTCGGGATGAACTGGTCGAGATCCTCGACATCGATCTCAACTGGCGAATGCATGCCGTGTCGGACGGTGAGCGGCGCCGTGTGCAGCTGGCCATGGGTCTGATTAGGCCGTGGCAGGTTCTGCTGCTGGATGAGATCACCGTTGATCTCGACCTGCTGTCCCGGAGCGACTTCCTTTCCTTCCTGAAGCGGGAGACCGAGACGCGGTCGTGCACCGTCGTGTATGCCACGCATATTCTGGACAATCTGTCGCAGTGGCCGACTCACCTGGTGCATATGCATCTTGGGAATGTCAGGCAATGGGGTCCTATTGAAAAATTCAACGAGGAGACTGAGGGGTCGTCCGAGAACAGTCGGCTGGGGGAAATTGTCCTAAAATGGCTCAAAGAGGACCTGAGGGCTAGAGGGCCCCGGAACGGTCGACAAAGCCAGGGCAAGACGTATCAATCCCTGGAAGGGCTGGGTGGTTATGGGTTGGAAAAGCGGCCCTAGGCATTCTTTCCTTGTTCTATATTCTTCACTCCGAAATTATGGGGTTCAACACGGACGGATTCGATCTTAGAAGGCGATACGGTGTACACAATGTGTTATTTCACAGGCCGAAAATTCACCAGGGATGGCTGCGCGCATTCAACATTATACCAGCTCTTTAGAATCTAATTATAAATGACATAACTTTTTCTCGCTCGTCCACTTCACTCTATTTACTCAGTACCCCAGAAATAAGTATATACACAACTTCTTCATAAGACCATGTCGGAAATGTTATAGACGCGCATCGACGTATCTTCACTTGCAACAGCAAGCTCAAAATGGCTGATTGGCGATGTGTTTTCCTCATGCCTAGAGCCCAGTGGTCGCCACATTAGCTCCGTGATCGCCTTTGATGGACACAAGGCCCGGTCAATGCTTGCCAATTGTTGCGTTTCGAAGCTTTCGGCCCCAATCTGGTGAATCGACAACTCCCCGCTCTCCTCGCCAGAAGCAAGAATTAGGTTCCCATTATGTTGGTGAGGAAGGAAAGAAATCGCAGTGACGGGAGATTTCAGCTGGATGGTCGCCTTGCATAGAAATGAGTCCTCTGCTTTTTGCCAGATCTTTACAGACTTGTCGCGTCCTGCTGTCGCAAAGATAGGCTGTTCGCATATCGGCCCCCATGAGGCGTCGAGTATCATCCGGGAGTGGCCCTTCGGGTTGGAAATCATGAGTGAGAACGAAGATCGTTCTTGTTCATCGCGGCAGAAGACGGCCCACTGTCTATCTCGCCCGACACTTAGAAGGTACTGATCATCACTCGAGAAACACAGGCTCGTGATGGTTAAAGAATGAGCTGCAAGGGTGGGTCGAATCTCATGCCAGTCAGATGTGTCATAGAGTCGAATTACCGCGTGGTCTATAGAGCTTGCTTTGCAGGCCGTGGCGATGAGTGTCCGGTCATGGCTGACGGCCACAGCAGATATTTCATAACCGTGGCCATAGAGCTTCTCATGCTCTGGCCACAGCGTATACCGAGCCAGCTGGTCTTCGAGCGGTGGGTGCGTGGAAGTTGCCAACAATTGCTGGCTTTCCTGTGCTTGTCCAACTCCTGCATCTTCTACCTCATCCCCATCGGTCGGCGCTTCTTTGCCCGTAGACTGGTTAGAAAGCCCAAGCACTGGGATTTGGGCAGTATCCGGAAGCTCGCTCTCCGTTAGTTGCTGAAAGCCTGCCAGGTTCTGTAGCATCTGTGCGACGGGTTTGGGCTCGTCAAACACTCGCAGCAGTTTCTCGTCGGCGCCAGAAACGAAACGCGTCGCTCCCAATGTATCGACGCAGTTTAAATCATAGCCATGGATTTGTGGTCTGGAGAATTCGTGCCACGACTTCAGACCATCCCGAAGCCACGGTGCATGAAGGCGTGTTGTTTGATCACCGCTAGTAGAAAGAAGATAGCCTCCAGTGGGTTCCCACTGGATACCATTGACCGATTGCACATGCCCGGTTATACCTAGCCTCTGCATCCAGATATCGGCATCGGCGTCGTAGCTCCAGGCCCTCCAGCTGCCCGTTCGACCAAGACTCACAACTTGCCTGCCGTTTGGAGACCAGAGGCCTATCCAAAACCCACCGGTGCTACCAGTCGCCGTCGTTGACCCTTTCTGCACACTGATCTCTCCCATCCTTTCGGCGGGTACCCAAACGCCAGAGACAGAGTCTTGTTCCCATATGGTGAGGGTATTGTCCGCGGAAGCAGAGAGGAGCTGTTGGCTTTCGGAGCTCGGGTTCCACGTGGTGGTATATATCCAATCCTCATTGCCAAACAGAAGAGCTTCGAACGTAATTGAATACTTGTTGCTCATCACTTCGAACTGATGGGCTTTGTTGGAGAGTGTAGGTTCCAGTCCTCCTAGGATTGCGTCTTCGTCTTCGGAGATGCGTTGGGTAAGTTCTCCCCGATGCAGTCGCCAGAGACGAATATATTTATCTTGACTGGATGAAGCAAGCAGGAAATCCCCTTCCTTGCTCTGCTTGTCTTGTGTGAAAGACAAAGAGCGCACCCAAGCTTCATGGCCGGATAGCACAGCCGAAAGTCTAAAAGCAGGGCTTTTGGTCGTGGATTCAGCCGCAAATATATGTATAGTATTTGTCGTGCCGGAGACTGCCAGGACTAGCGGTCCATCTTTGCTGTCTGTCTGGAGCGACTGCAAAGCCAGGGCCAGCGGAAAAAACCGAGGCTTCATCGGAATGGTTTCGACTAGCTCTCCAGAAACCGACTCGCCCACACACAGTCTCCAGATTTTAACAGTCCCATCCGCCGCACCAGATGCAACGATATTCGCTCCGGGTGCCACTGCAAGCGTATTGACCGAGCTTGTGTGACCTTCCAAAGTACACACGTGGGTAAAGGAACGTTGATCATCTGGATGTGCTCGCCATAATCGAACAGTGCAATCGACGGAGCCGGTTAGAAGGAAGGTGGCGCCTGTCGTGGGACATGTGTAAAAGCGGACAGCGGTAACCTTGTCGCCATGGCCGACGAGAAGAGAGTAGACCCCGCGTTGAGAGTCGTCCTGCGCGTCAAATTATCAGCATCAAGCCCATGAGTTTGCGAGAGGTCTGACGATACTGATAGGGGCCTACAGTACCAAAGGATCCCAAAGCGCTACATTATTATCAGCGCCAAAGGCAAGCACCCCGGACTGAACGTCCCAGTCCGCCGCAGCCGGGTGCCGGTTGCCCCCCACGCTGATGTAGTCGGTGGTGATCGAGACCATGGAGCTCTAATTCCGGGCCCAAATTCTATGTGAGCTCTTCGCCTAAGTTCTCCGGTCCTTTGCGTCGGATAATCGGAGATTAAGTATGGAAGGGTAGAGAGGTGTAATCACTGTCGCAACGACACAGGAAACGAACAAATTGTTCCGTCGGGGAATTGGGTAGTGATTTTTGGTACGAGATGGCTTATCGATAAGCGCGACCAACCTCTCAAAAGAACCACAACCTCTTAGGCCATATCCGTATCTCAGCTCTCCTTCCCCATCTCGTTCTTTGCAATGCCATTTGGTATCAAATAAGGTCTCATTTTACCATTCCCTCATCTCTAATCAATTATTATCGCACTTTCCAGGGATGTCTGCTACGGGCGTTTCGAATCAATCGCCCCTAGCGGGGCAGGATGGTTCCGAATCTATTCCGATCACAGTCGAATTCACGTCAGTTTCCCAACCACTTTAAGAAAACATGGGTCATCCATTGCTGATCGGCATACTATATGATAGAGGGGGTCTGGAGATCCTTTTTGATAACGAGCGCAAACATTCTATTGCTCTCCCCGCGCGACAGAACGAAGGTGGCCGGCCGAACATCTCTTTCCTGCTAGGGTACCTAGTCGACAATCTCATGAAAGACGAGAGAAAAGAGTTATTCATATTGGAAGGAAACGTGTATGTGGGTCCCTGAGGTGACTAGCGGGCTAATACTAACTGTCGACGGCAGGAGACCGGGCATTCTCGTTTTGATCAACGACGCCGACTGGGAATTGGAGGGAGAGGAGACTTATGAACTCCAACCTGGAGACAATATTGTCTTTGTTTCTACGCTTCACGGAGGCTAGCTTGTGTAACAATGTACAGGCACTGTCTATATGTCTCTTGAAAGATCGAGAACCCAGCCAGGGAAACAACACCGTCCAATATTATTCCAGGGTGTTTCGGCGCGGAACAGAAGCCTAAACAACATCTTCCACATGCTGCTGAGATATTCTTTCGGGCTCACGCGGAGTTCGAAGGCCACTCTGGGGCGTCGAGATGCCATCTTTTGGGCTGCCTAATCCTCCAATTGAAGGGGTGCTTACCCCGCTCGAAGGCACGGGAATCTTGATGTCCTCAGGTGAACCGGGAATAATTTCCTTGGGAAGATCAGGAATATGAATCCTGCGTGCCTCGTTCTGGTAGCTTTCAGGGATAATCTGTAATTGGATGTCAGTCAATGTTACTCAATTCTCCGAAGACCCGAACCTCACCTCAATGATTTCGTCCCGTGGGAATTCTAGAAAAGGGATATCCGCGGCATTACATGCCATAAGGTAACCGTAGAGAACCCTTAGAACGCTTTCGTGCGCAATAATGAGGAGATCATTCTGTTCGCGCTCGAGTTCTAGGATGATAGGCTCAAGCCGTACGGCAAGATCGTGATATGACTGCAGTCCTTTATTAGCGCACGGTGCGTTCAAGTGAGGTCGGAAACTCACCTCAGCCCGAGGATATCTATGATGGTATGGGTCAAGCTCATGTTTGGCTACCTCATCGGGATATTCTTCCCGGATCTTCTTCTCGGACATCTTTTCACACACTCCCGGATTCAGTTGGCTCAGCTGAGATCTTTGTCGAACCTTGTACCCAGTCTCATACAAATACTTCGCAGTTTCAACCGTTCTACGTCTCGTGGAGGTCCAGATCGTCAGTGGCTTCAACGTATGATCTGCTCCTTCTTGACTGATCGTTTCCTGTCGTTCGGACTCTCTGTGCTTCACCAAACATTCGGTCATTTTCTTTGCATAATCCTCCCCCATCTCCGATAAGGAAGCATCTGCTTTGTAGGAATTGACTCCAGGAGAAACACCGGCCTTGTTGTCCAAATATCGTTAGAATGCATGGGTTGAATAGGTATGTATAGGGGGATGCGCTCACACGTGCGAAATATGTACGCCGGGATTTAATATGAAGATTCAAGAGGTAAAATACGATCCGATTGGAAAGATACCCAAAGCTCCGATTGTTCACGATCAGTCGTTCTCCAGCATTGATCATCTGCAATAGATTAGCGTATAAGCGAGGGAAAGGGGGAACGTGCTATGACCTTGATGTAATTCAAGTCTTTCTCCTCCATAGTCTGAAACTGCGGGATTCGAGCAGTGATCCGAGTAAGGTAATGCTTGACTGCATCCTCAGACGTCCATCCTACATACTATAACAGACTCAGTGTCCACTTCACAACCGGGAAACAGCAGAACAAGCTCACGTCAGGCGATGAGATCTTTACTCTGCGAACATTCTCCTCGATGATACGCTCGTCATCACACCACGATTCGATAAATAGAGTCTAAAAATTAGCACGGATAAGGCAATTATAATACTCATGCAACACTCATTCCAAACACACATACCTCGATATCATGTTTAGCAAACTCGTTCGCAAGAGATCGCCGTCCGGAGGGCAACGGATTGACAGCATCATATATTGCTATCTGACCATTCTCTTCATTCAAGAACTGGTATATGTCCTCTCGGCATTTTTTGACGATCTTTTGTCGCAGGAGTACGGAGGAAGCAGACGCTGCTTTGAATTAGCAAATGGGCGCAAAACATGGAGAGTATTAATATCGAAAGCACCGGGAGAAGGAGCTGAAGACAATCCAACAATCCACGGGGATAATGAATACTTGCCGTTCACAAAAAAGTAATCATCAGGGATATCCTCCCCAAAAGGGATTGTAGCACGTCTATAATCTCCCAAATGAAAGATCCTTGTTTTGACACCAAGCCTATAAGCCAGTCAGAGGAGCTGAGCATCACACTAGGGTCGAGTGATGTACCGACCATCGAAGATATCGTGCCAGTGCTACTGACATGTGCCTAAGGATGACGCGCAAGATGTTAGCGATAACTATCAGAGAGAGAGAAAATCCAGAGGGGGTAGGGTTTCACGAACGTCTTGCCTCTCGCGGGTAGGCCTACTGTGATGATGACAATCCGACCCGAGTGGAACAATCGACCGGATTCCGTGCTATACAGTTGAGCCGGGGCTAAATCGGCCTTTTCCGGTAAATCATGGATCGCATCGACAAATGTGGACGACTTGCGTCGAAACCGTGGGGAATTAACCACAATATCTGCCGTTCTAATGTTGATAAGCACATGTATCTTGGGACCTCCACAGATAGGGAGGCAACACAATCGTATACAGTAAGTGGATTCATCCGGGTAGCACATCCTCCCCTCCCTTCCCCGCCAATAGCGAGGGGACATTTGGGGAGAACGAGAGACAATGCGGGGGTTGCTACGGCAAAACTCACAATAGTGTATCCATGTCGGCGGTTTATGATGACAATATATTCATCAAGAGTAGTTCCAGAGCAAAGCCTGTTGGTCCGGGGGGAACTTGGAGCACCTAGTGAGCTAGGAGGCTAAAAGAATGCCGGTTTAAGACGCTCCCGGTGACCTAGGCCAGAGAGTTCTTGGGACTTCACTTCAAATCGTAACCGATCCCCGTAGCGAAAGGCAGACTAGCTGATCTTTATAGTTTCGAAAAGGTACGTCGTCGACAGTTCATAAGACTCGATCCATCTTGAAACTAGGCACTGTAGGAAATGCAATGATAGGGAGTGTAGAAAAGAAGAGGTCAAGATAAGAGAAATAATTTGGATGTGTCCGCTGGCGGGGCAAGGTGCGTCACTCCGGAGACCCAGATAGTAGGCAGGAAGTAAGTAGTAACTTCGTCCTTGGAAATCCCAGAGGCGAGGTAGGTTGGATGCTCCTAGCTGCGTCGATGATATAATAGCATTAATTAGTACGGAGTAGGTAGTTGTTATCGACCTGACTTGAACCAGCAGTGAACCAAGGCAGCGACAAGACAGCCTGTATGCCTCAGGCAGAAACCAGCGAGGGCTACGGGATGACACAGCGACCACCCGTGCAGAATGCTTGCCGGACCGAAAGGGCAGAAAGAACTGACTGGCTGGGCTTAACTTTTTTCAACCCCGGGAAGCTCGTCTGAAAGTCTCGGATTCAACGAACTGCCTGGTCCATCCCCCTTCCACTACGACCTACCTCTACCTCCTCATCTCCGACAAGAGCAGACCAACGAAGAGTCTGTCTGCACTCAACTAGCACCTGTTTGGTGTTTTCTTTTCCTCTCGCAACCCCTTCGACTCCCGTTTTAAGCCTGTCAGTCAATCTCATACCTCGGGGACCGCTCTCAAATCCTTTCTTGTCCTGTTTTCCCAAAACACCGTCACCCTCTCCAAATACAGCCCGTTGCCAAATCCTTTTTTGACTCATCGATTTCCACGATCACGACCGTCAACTAAACAAGTTTCCTTACACAGCTACAATGGCCGACTATCTATCTCCCTTGACGGACAATTCCGTCGCCGCCGCCGTGCAGGATGCATACAACCTATTCTCGGAGCGAAGGGCCGCGCTCGGCCTGTCCAACCCAGGAACATTGGATAACATCGCTAGGGAGGTGCAGAAGGATGTTCTGCTGTCTAACTTCATGTTCTCGGGTCTCCGGGCAGACTTGACCAAGGTCTTTGGCATGTCTCCGCTGTTCCGCGTGTCGCACGCCTTCTCCATGGGCTCGTCCGGGAATTTGCCTCCGTATGCATTCTCGGCCATGTACGGAAGCCCAAAGGTAAATATCAATGTTCCATCCTATCATCATCCTCTATCGCAATCTGCTGGAATTGATGCTAACAAGATGATTCGGGCCAAAAGGTCTTCATGCAAGGTAACTTCGGAAGCGATGGTGCTCTCGCCGCTGTTGGCAACTACCGTTGGACTCCCAAGTTGGTCACCAAGACCAACACCCAGATCATGGCTGGCGCGAGCCAGGGTCTGATGCAGATCGACAATGACTACACTGGTGACGATTTCTCGGCGTCTATCAAGGCCTTCAACCCGTCTTGCCTCGAAGGTGGCCTGACTGGTATCTTCGTGGGAAGCTACCTTCAGTCCATCACCCCCAGCTTGGCTCTTGGTTTTGAGGCTATCTGGCAGCGTCAGGGTATGAACACTCGTCCGGAAACCGCTCTTTCCTACAGTGCGCGTTACAAGACCAGCGATTGGATCGCCAGCGCTCAGCTGCAGGCCCAGGGTGTCCTCTCTGCCTCCTACTGGCGCAAGCTGGGTGAGCGCGTGGAGGCCGGTGTCGATATGAACCTCCAGTTTGCTCCTAACGCTGCCGCTGTGATGATGGGTGGACCTAGCAAGGACGGCACTACTGCCATCGGTGCTAAGTACGACTTCCGTGCTTCCACCTTCCGTGCCCAGGTCGACAGCGCCGGAAAGGTCAGCTGTCTCCTTGAGAAGCGGATAGCGATGCCCTTGGCTCTCACTTTTGCGGGCGAGATTGATCAGGCCAAGGTAAGTTCAGACCCTGTTTCTTTCCATATCGGAAAATCTACCGTGTGTTGGTCGTTTTCTGACATGAATCGTTTACCTAGCAAACCGCGAAGCTCGGTCTCGCTGTCTCGCTTGAGATCGCCGGTGAAGAATTGATGGAACAGCAGGACAAGCTCGAAGCCCAGGGCAACATGATCCCTCCTCCGTTCTAATTTTCCCATATAACATAAATGCGGTTAATTAGGCCCACCTAGCTCTTGGGGGTGGGAGGGATTCGCCTCTGCCTATCTGCCCGCCCACTAGCTTATACCTCTTTCGTCATCTTGTTTTATTAGTTCTTCATCTCCCCCGGTGTATGTTTGGAAGATGGTGTATCATCGTGGTTTACTCGGATGCGGCTTGCTGGCCCGGAGACGCAGTCGTTTTGGCGCCACGGAGCCACCCTTTTGTATAGATCCATCTTCGGCATGCTCAAACTACCATTCCCGCTCCTCTATCCTTTTCATGTTATTGCTTCGTCTGTTACCGTTCTCCTGTCTTTCTATCCTTCCTGTTTTCCCATCTCCTTTGATGACTATATTGGCTGATCAACGGGGTCGCTGAGCATGCATGGAACTTTTTGCGGGAATTTGGTATTTGGTCATTATCTTTTCTTAATTTGTTCATGCATCATAGATGGGCAATGTAAAACAGTTGTTTTGGTCTCTATTGCACTTTGCTTGTACTTTGTTTGCAAGAACAAGGCTCTCTCCTAGGTAACATTGAAGCTTGAATAAAGGCATCTTAAAGTCGGGGTCGTCGTCAGGATCAATGTAGCAAGTTCAAGGGGTTCTTTCCAAGGCGCACGTGCACCCAGTATTGTAGTCTGCGGCAAGGCTTGTTTTTCCCTACTTAAGAGATTCTACCTTTTTCGAGTCAATGTGATTTGAACCCTGGTGTTCTTCGTCAGCATGCCTGTCTTATCATCTGTCCACCCAACGGGATAGAGGTAGGGGAAAGAAAAAGCATGGGGGGAAGGAAAGAACGGATAGAAAGGAAACCAATGAAAGAAAAAGGCGAAAATCTCCCAGTCGTCCACCTTCGAGTCACGCAGTAACCACATATACAAATCTCAATATCTAGGTACCTGCTTTGATATTGCTCTTCATAGTACGGCACACAATTGACGGGCATAACTGTCCGCTTGCTATCAGATACTCGATCAAAAGTGGCCGACCCCCAGGCAGGGGTGGGTATAATTATCATGAGACGCTTGGGATAATTCTACCCGTGGGGGATCATAAAAACATACTACTGCATTTCACATCCATCTATAAACCCCAGCCTAGGAGTGTGGTCAACATGATTATATGGCCATGTCTTCGTATCGAGGTAGCTTGTCGCCGAGTGTTTCGGGCTTTGCAAAGCACGAGTTACTGATATAGAGCTCTACCAGATATTAAGGTGGAGTCAATAATATATACACATGCTCCTACAATTATATCAACTATTTCATGCATATTGATCAATGATTCCAATGCGACTACAATTTCCTTGTCTCGTGTATATTTTGCAAATTTCACCGAGGGGCACAGTGACTCGGCGACTCTTGAAACTGATATCCTCGAGCATTGTACCCTGTACCTTCCCATGGATGGAAGTTTCCCCACAACGAGCTATTCCCTATCATTTGCTTACACAATGGGCACCAATTCTGATCAGTCGGCACATGTGGTCCCATTTCATGTTTGCTCTCGTTGTGGAGGTTCGGGCCACTGCGAAAAAAAATTATCATTATTGGATGGCCAACCTGAGTAAGGCAAATAATCAGTCCGACAGGAAGACAGTCTGTCACTGACAATTGGTCAATATGTCGGTCTGGGTGTTGGTAGCGATTTCTCGTCGGGTCTCCACTATGACATCATTACTTTCCAGCGGACTCTTTTTCGTCGGTGCGCACACGCTACTACGTAAACTAAGCAGAGCACTTAGAACTCACTAAAGAATCTACTAACTAACTATGGACTTCATGATTTGCTCCGACCTATCCTCGCTTCCTTTATTGGTTCTTCCCTTTTCCTCACTGTGCTGGTAATGGACCTGCGCGGCGCCTCTGATGTTGGATTTTTGGTTTTACTTCAGGAAAATCGTCACTCTCGTCACTCCTGTATCTGTGTGGCGATGGAATGATATCTGGTTTTAGGGTGAGAGGCAAAAATACCTTGTCCAAGTCATAGGTTCGGGTACCAACATATAATTTTGGCATGAAATGCAGCAATAATAAATAAATATATCGCACCATCAGTATAACCACTAGCACAGCCATGATATCATGTGTTACAGGGCTATTAGATTCTTGCCAATCACATTTACCACCTGATGAGGTACCAAGACATACTTCTATCTTGCACCTTTCTTCTTGTAGTATAGTTGTCAACGTGACATTAGTGAAGCTTCAGGGATTAGTCTACATTGAATTCGTCCTAAACAGCGCTGTTCCTCGCGCTCTCCGTAATGCCATGCTTTCTACAAGGAACAAATCGGACTGTCGAACGTTCGTCGGGCGAGCACCGAGGCGCAAATGACCCGAACGGAGCAAAGGAAGGGATGTTTCCTTGGGTCAGTCTACTGTCAAGTTCCACCTAATTCATAGAGTTGTTATGCTGCATATAATGCAGTGTGTACTGCTGTATGTACTTTTACCTGAGTAGGTAATAGCACGTCCAGAACTGGCAGCTATACATAAGAGTCTCGTCTGTCAAGTGACTATCTTACTGTGGGTGTTCATGAGCCTACTACTCCGTAGGCTACTCTTCTGTAGCTACAGTCATGCGACATTCCATACCTACTAAGAACAATGCATATCTGTGGGTACAAGACAAGTTACATCATCAATGCTCTGCTACCAAAATCATGGTTATTGGGATCCTCTCTCTACCGGGCGTGGGGTTCTTTGGTGCCAGGCTTGGTTAGCTTTTTCTTTCCTCCACGGTCATAACCACCACAGCTCGGCGCCAAAAGGAAAGAAAATGATATTGGATCTTCTAGCTGTGTTTCATATTATGTCTGGACTATTATGAACATGTAACATGAACAAAATGATTAAGTAATATGAAATATCCAAACTTCGCTTTTCTCAGGTTAATTTTATCTCTCACGGCGCGGTTGTGAACATGATTGGTACCGTCTACAGGAGGCTGGCAGGATACTATCTGGTACTAGGTCACTAGCCTAGGTACCTTAGGTACAATGTTAGGTAATTTGTGGTACTAGTTACAAGTGCTAGTACGGTATCATTACTAGATCAGGTAGAGTATAGTCATAGCTTCCTCGGTACCTGTTTGTACCTCTCAGAGGCTGGTCTAGGTGTTAACATCTCGCTCCTGATCATTCTGACAACTGACTCAGGTACTAAGCAAAACCCATCATCTACAGTGTCAAGCCACCCGCCCAGGAAAAACGTCTAATACACAACGGCATGGTCAGGTGAGCAGGACCCAGAAGTCTGATCCAACTGATCATTGATCGGCTGATGCTTTCTGGCAGGTGATCTACAGAACCAAAGATTGTGGTTGCCATATCCAAGGAACGGTAAATTATACTCGATCCATAGCAATTGCTCCTAAGCCAGCAGAAACCGTAGGCATGTTCTTTCCTCTATCAAGTTACCAGTGACTCAAAAACTCGAGGTTATCACTGAATAGATCACATAGCTGTACGTTTTAAAGAATTCTAATTTCTCCCGTCTTGTCCCGGTAAGTAAGAGCTAGGTTGATATGAGCGCTGTAGTCCTTCGGATTACCCCTCCCTCCCACTCTTGGCCATCGAAAAGAATAAGCACGGCGAGAGGGTGAGGTCATAGGTTTTCTTTGATGAGTTTCTTTGATCTTGTCCCAGAGCTTGATTTGCTCTGGGTACACAACGCAGCTCCGAGAATTGCTCCCATTGACCCATCGCTCAAAGAATTAAGACCTCTTGGCCGCGGAAGTGGGGCAGAGGCAAGCAACCTGTGATACATAATATAGATGCACGGGTTGTCAAATGTTCAGCAACCCATGTATTACCATGTATAACTTGTTCTTGTGGTATATTTTTCAAGTTTCATCATGCCTAAATTCTGCATTGCTATTTAATATACCGATTTTTCTACTCGCTATATATGATAATTGCAATCAAATACTCAACGATTATGACCCCTGGTTTTATATCAAGCATATCGTCAAACACCACCGTGAGACAACTGCTAAGAAATTTCAGTCAGGCTCTCGTTAGGCAGTCGATCATCGCTTGGCTAGAGAATAGCAGGTATACAACATACATTTGTAAGCAAGTAATGGCTAAGTGCGTGCACCAAAAGCTATTGTAAAGGACTATGTGGGATTGTCTATCCCACTGTTTCGACTGGCGGTGCCTCTTGCTTGTGTCACCCTCCTACTGAGATTCTTAATATATATCAAAGTGTAATATGAGGCTCTGCAATATAGTGAAAAGTAATCTATCGATTGGAGCTGAAAGAATGCCACTCATAATAATACTATACTTTACCACATGATTCCCACACGTGCACTTGAATTCGATTCATATGTTGCTTGCTATGCAACATGATGAAACAGCTATAAAACCTCTAGATATCTATTCAAAACCCAACCCCAGTTCATTACATCAAAGGGAAGATCAGAGCTTGTAATACTGGATATTATTCTGGTCCTCATTGTTTACAGTATATGGGCTAACAAGCGTCTAATTTCCATTCATTTCTATTTTAATAGCTCCCCACCAAGCAACTTGTAACCAATTCCATACTGCTGCTTAGCTCTATCCCTCATGCATAGAGCTGTTCAAAATGTGCAACCATCCATCTTATGACGCAATCTGGATACAATCCAATAGAAAGTACCTCCATGTTTAGGAGTTCGTGCGTAGATTGCTTGCAGGTCCGATCCAACAATTGAAAGAGATCCGATATACCTTGACATTTCCGTCCAATGGCATGATGGGTAGTGCTCACATACCGGGCAACCACCGTTCACAATGGTTGCACTGCCACGATATGTGGCAGAGGATAACCAATCAGTATGCTCCCAGAAAAGTCATATCGGTCACTTGACACTGCGGTAAAGACAGTGGCAAAGTGGTCTGCTTTGATGATAATCGATGGGATATTTATTTTAAACTGTTCGTGTAAAAATTTAAAATGATCTACCTGCTCATTCCCTAGGCATCGCCATGATGGTCTATTGAAATGCAATTAAACAAATTAGGCTTATCGTACTAGTTGGGAGTAAAATACCGCACACTAGTAGGCTTGCAAGGTCGAGTAGTCGCGTTCCCCATTGACCCTGATGCGCATTGGTGGTATACAACATGCCTGCAGGCCAGAGACCAATTATATTGGGTTTCCTGCTTGATCTCCTTGGGTAGCCCTATATTTAGTAGTCACTGTTAGGATTGTACGCCAAAGCAGTATAAGACTAGGCATTGATATGTGATGTGTACTGTTTTCTCAGCAAACTTGGTATCATCTCTATCTACTCCGTTCTCTGAATATACCTATAGAACGATCTACTGAAAATAAACAAGAGTAATATTTATGACTCTTCCACCCTCCCATGGACGCTATCTATCAGGTTTCACTATCAATTACATATGACATGGATAGGCAAATACCAGCATAATCTTTGGTATGCGGAAAGATACGTACCGATGACATTAGGTAATAATTACAGGAGATACTATGCAGCTTGTATGAGTATTGTTCAGTAAAGTGGGGCTGTCTCATTTCACTCTGCTCTCATTTTCTTTCATTGCACCTTTTTGGGCGGGCTTCAGAGATCATCACCCCTCCTGTATAATACCATAAAATACTGTATTGATCTCATTCCACCTCCATCCATCCCCGTCACAGGGTCACTGACTGTCAGACTGGTGGATCAGTTACCTGGAGGTATCCGTAACTGTTACTGTTCTCTATCCGTATTCGGGGTATCATCAAACAGACACTAATCATGTACTCATGTCGGGTGCCAGAAACAGAAATTATTCCTAGTTGGATATGCCAATGAATCCCAGGTATTAATCTCTATTATCCACAGTCCACAGTTCTCTTGACGGGCTCTCCACATACAAACCACCATCTTCACCCGCTTAACACATGCTCATTAATTGATTATTCTGACTAAAATGATAGGTGACTGACTAGTGGGTTGGAGTTGGCTTAGTTGCGCTCCAAGGCATGGGAACTCCGTAGTACCTACTACGGAGTACCTACTCTGTACTAGTACCACGACCTAGTAAAGGTGGGTAGCCAGTGCAACTAGCAAGCCTCCCCCTCCCTTCTCCCCCCCCGCCATTTCAAACCTTGTCTCCAGTAACCTCTAGTCCTCTCCGGAAGTTACCATATCATGATGGGACTGGTGCACTATTGTTGAAGACAGGCTTTGTTTTTTTTTTTTTCCTTTCGTTCTTTCTTTCTTTCTTTCTTTCTTTTTTTTTTGTGCTTTTTTTTTCTTGACAACAGATAGGTCCGTCATATTCTTATTCTCTTATTGAGGCATTTCAATGTCTCTGGTCTGAGAATTGTCATTGTAGAAGGGAAAGGCCAGTTTCCCCGCTCTGTTTGCTTAGAGAAATACGTGAGGATACAAGACAAATAAAATGGAATAAAACCAACATCAGGAATACTCGAATTTCTTGAGGTAGATATAGATAAAAATATATATATCCCACTAGAATATCCTTTCAATCCATAGCTCGTGTGTTGTCCTCCTTCTGGTGCTATTCCCGCGTTCCTGCAGCCCTCGCGTGTCCGGGCTTCGTCGCTCCATCAACGTCACCTCTCTCTCTCTCTCTCCCTCTACCTCTTGTGGTTTACCCATACCAAACGAAAACGCAAAGATTCCCCTGCCACTGGGAGCTTTGAATCATCTTCCCAACCTTTCCTAATCACCTGCCCTTTCTTCTCCTTCCCTTTTTCCTTTTTTTTTTTTTTTACCTCTTCACTTTTTTATTCTTTTCCATTTCCATTTTTTTTTTTCCCATTTCAAACCTCTGGTTTTATCTTTCTCTTCCTTTTCTTTTTTATAAACTCAACCCCCCTTTTTGCCTTCTGACGGAAGGAAGTGTACCTACCGTTACTTTCGTACTCTTTACCCAAAGTTTACGCCCTTTTGGGGTTCCCTCCTTCCAGTGACATTTTGTGTATTTGCGTCTCTTGGCACCCGTTCAGGTCCATTGGCCCTTGGTCTGAGCCTTCCCTTTTACGATTCGCCTGCCCACAAGCCCGCTTCTCAACCTTTCATCTCACGCGCACCTCCACTCAACATCCACCGTTCGGATATTCCGCCCATCCAGAGCACCCCTCCAACTACTGATGCTCCACCGATTACACCCTGCCCGAAACGGACCTCACGCCTTGCTTCTACATCCTTTCCTACCTTCTGCCACTGAATAACAATACCCCATTTCCTCTCGATCTGAACTGCCCAACCTTCCGCTGTTGTAATCCCCACTATAGTCTTCCGTGATGTCACAGAATAGGCCTGGGGTATTCTCGAGTTTACGCATGGGTGGTAAGAACCCGGCTTCCTCTTCCTTTGCTTTACCTGTCACCTTTTCTGCCGTGTGCACTCGGTCGCCTGGCACTTTCTCCGATGGATCGCTGACTTTCGCCCTGTCCGCCTACAGAAGTCGTTCGCGAGAAGGTCCAGGATGGACTGACTGGGGAGACCAAGGAGATCTCATATTCACAATGCAAAATCGTCGGCAATGGCTCGTTTGGTGTGGTCTTCCAGACGAAGATGATGCCCAGCGGTGAGGACGCTGCCATCAAACGGGTCCTCCAGGATAAGCGTTTCAAGGTATGGCTTCTCGAGCGCTAAATCCCTCCCCCAGTTCCCCCCGTCGGCCTGTTGACATCCATCCCAGAACCGGGAGCTGCAAATAATGCGGATTGTACGCCACCCGAATATCGTGGAACTGAAGGCTTTCTATTACTCCAACGGCGAAAGGGTTAGTTGACCGTTCTCCCCCTCCTCCTCCCCTTTGCCGCCCGTCGCTTGTGTGGTCGGATGGTTTCAACTAACCGCTTTGTCGCCGATTCGCAGAAGGATGAAGTCTACTTGAATCTCGTTCTTGAGTTTGTACCGGAAACGGTGTATCGGGCGTCGCGGTATTTCAACAAGCTTAAAACGACGATGCCAATGTTGGAGGTCAAGCTTTATATCTACCAGCTCTTCCGTTCCTTGGCATATATCCACTCCCAGGGCATCTGCCATCGTGACATCAAGCCCCAAAACCTCCTGGTCGATCTGAACTCCGGTATCCTGAAGCTGTGTGATTTCGGATCGGCCAAGATCCTCGTCGAGAATGAACCGAATGTTTCCTACATCTGTTCGCGCTACTACCGGGCGCCGGAATTGATTTTTGGTGCCACAAATTATACGACCAAGATCGGTACTTATTTGTCCTTTTCCCCCGAACCTCCGTCGGAGTTGCTGACCAGGTCTAGATGTGTGGTCGACTGGCTGTGTGATGGCTGAGCTGATGCTGGGCCAGCCTCTCTTCCCCGGCGAGTCGGGCATTGACCAGCTTGTGGAAATCATCAAAGTCTTGGGTACCCCCTCTCGGGAACAGATTCGTACGATGAATCCCAACTACATGGAGCATAAATTTCCTCAGATCAAGCCACACCCGTTCAATAAGGTCAGTTTTCTTTCTACTTTTTTTTTTGGCGCCAAAACAACTAGAAATTGACTGAACGTGCCCAGGTCTTCCGGAAAGCTCCACATGAGGCAATCGATTTGATCTCTGCTTTGCTAGAATACACCCCAACGCAGCGTCTTTCCGCGATCGAGGCGATGTGCCATCCGTTCTTCGACGAGCTTAGAGACCCCAACACTCGGTTGGCCGACTCACGGCACCCCAACAGCCCCCCCAAGGAACTTCCCAATCTCTTCGATTTCTCTAAGCATGGTGGGTCCTTCCCTTGTCGACCCGGTTCCCATTTTCGTTTTGTTCTCTTCATTTGAAATTCCTCTTTTCGCTAATGGTCGTTGATTATAGAACTCTCTATTGCACCATCGATGAACAACCGGCTAGTCCCTCCACATGCCCGCCCGGCACTCGAAGCCCGCGGGTTAGATATCGATAACTTTACCCCTCTCACGAAGGATGAAATGATAGCGCGCCTTGACTGAGTCATTGTGTGCGGGACTCACGAACAACACGCCTGTTTTTAGTGCAACCACTTGCGCTTGCATGCGCTCGAGAATCGGGGTTCCTTCCATATACGAATTTCGTCCATGCATCAGGCAATTTCGAACTGGGAGTCGGTTTATCCGAGCGTGTAGACCTATCCTTTTGACAAGGCATCCAGGAGCTGGCTTCTCTGTGTGGGACAGTGGGTAGGAAATGACGGACCAGAAAACCAGAAAATTGACACCAAAAAAAAGAAGAAAAAGGGAAAAAAAAACAAGACAGAAGAGGAAAGAACGTTTCCTTTTCGATCATGACATCAAATTTGACAAAAAGAAAACGACCAAAAAAAAGGGCACGAAGAAGAGGCCAGAACGGGGAGCGGAGGGTTACAGAAACCGTTTATTTCTTCCAGGGAGGCAATGAATATGGTTGTTATGTTTGCGACTACTGGAAAAGTTTTTCAAGAGATAGTGGACCATGATACGCAACGTGGGTGGAGGAGCATAGGCTGGAATTTTTGAGGTGTCTGAGACAGCTCTTGGGAGGAAAAAGTGATACCCTTACAGCGTGAGTCTGCCTTCCGGGATTCAAGTCTGCATAGCTTCATATCTCGAGGGGGTCAAGGAACCACGTTTCCACCAATCCAATGAAGAATAGTGGACAAATGAATGCCTTGCAATTGCATCGGATATTAGAAGGGGCGCCAGATGGAACATGCACATCATCGATGTGCCTCTGAATGATTTGAATATAGGTATTGGAGGTCTTCACCCCGATTTGCAGCTCTAGAAACTCCCTTTAACGGCTTTTCATCGATTTCTTTTCTTTTATTCTTTCCTCTTCGTCCTTCGTGTTTGCTTCGCTTACAGCTATGTTTTTTTTTTTTGTTGTGTTTTATAGGCATCATACTTGCACTTATCCTGATTCCCATTGACTTGGCTCTGAGAACACTACTTCAACTTGGCCGAAGATGAAATTACCTATGTCACCTAATTCTGAAAGCAGACAACTTGATTTTCTTTTGACGCCCTGTCTATTTCCTTGTCCTTATTGATAGTCTCGTGCTCGGACTCTTTTGTGCATGCGTTCGTGTTTTTATGGCCTTGTGCTCGATGGTGGGTATACACAGCTGGGTACGGTGCTTGAGTCACTTTATTACTGTTCAGTATCATCTACCTTTATACCAAGGTCTGGATTATTCAAATAACTTCTCGCATTTCATCCATACTACCCACCACAATTGCTCCCTTCACGACGTATTTAGTATCCTTGCTACCAGTTTTGAAATCTCCAGAACGTGTCAATAATCTCAAGCATATAATCATCCGCTGGATCTTATCTGCAAAATGTCTATTGGGCAAAGCTGCAGTCTGTCTCTTTATAGACATGATATGTTGTACCTTTTCATTACTTTCAGCGTCGTAGGAAGCATGATGTATGTTTTATACAGCAGATCGGTGGTTATGTAATTGATGGAGCGGAATATCTCTCTCTCCGGAATGCCATAGCTCAGCGCATGTTACGGAGTACTTACAATGTTTTAAGTTCTTGAAGCGGAGTGACTGCTCATGGCTTAAGTTTGACGCTGCACGCAAAACATTTTCGGTCAATAGACTGAAATTTTGTTTCTTGAAATTTGTCATAAAATCCCAATATCTTTGCTTGAACAACGAGTTGGCACCATTCAGTCGCGCGATCGTAGCATCTGGGAGCTATGGCCGACTACGAACGCCGACACAATGGCGCCAGGGGTGGGCGTAAGCGGCGCTATAGAGGTTCGTCATGCTTGGTAGCCGGAGAATAGTCTTCAATTGTTTTCGCGATAGCGTATTGACTGCTTTTGCTGACTTTTTGTTCGCCAGAGGACGATGACTATGACCGTCGACAGAGGCGCCGATACGAGGAGCCTTTGGTTGCCAAAGTCCGAAGACAGCTGCTCACAATTGCTGAATCCGTACGGACCCAAGTTGACAAGGCGCTTTTGGCCTGTATGCGACGGTTTTGCAAGGCTAACACTCTCGTTATAGGCGGCTCGACGAGCGGACGACGATGCGGTAACTATCGCCAGGAGCGTGACGGAGAACTTCGAGAATGAGGAACTGAGAAATACTTTCATTGACATTGTTCTTGATCTGTGTGTTGAATTGCCTCGTACCGTTGGTTTTTACGGCTTGTGAACTAATGGATGTGTTGCCAGGACACTCGAACAACCATTGAAGATCCCCTTCCTCGCGACGACCGTTCTTGTTGTCAACAATCTGAAGTCGGAAGTCTGCTCTGAGGTCCTCCAGAAGGCGGTTAACCTTTTGGGAGAGTATCTCGATGCTGGCGCGTGGCGCGAAGTGAAATTGCTTCTTCGCCTTCTGGGATGCCTTCAGTGTATCTTCGAAGGAGACGGTATCTTTCCCATACTGGACGAGTTATTCTCACGCGCCGTCGACCTGCAGACTGCATCTTCCGATGATGTGAGTCGTTTCTTGACGATCAGAAAGTACGCCCGCTGATCTTTGTCTTGTAGGTCCTCGGCCTGGAGCTGGTGAAGATCATCCTTTTCACCATTCCGTACATAATGGCTTCGCCGGCCACTGGATTTGAGCAACAAGCTTCGGCTCTTCTTGAAAAGACTGATGTCATAACTTCCACACCTCACGCTCTTGTCGACATGGTCAATCCTTTTGCCATCGGAGATGGTCGGACGAATGCAGTACAAAGCGTCATCAGCCTCCTGCAAAGTCAGCTCCAGGGCGAGTCCAACCGCGGCTGGGAGCTTGCCTGTCTTCCTCGGCCCTGGAAAGGGGTGCGGATCAATGAGGAAGACGAGCAGCCACCTGCGGAATTTGGTCCCAAGTGCCCTCTCCCTGAGATCTCCATTCCCAACCCTGTACGAGCTGGAAAAAGGGCGATTTACCCCGAGGTTCATCTTTCCGTCTACGCAGACCAGGATATCGAAACCGTTCCCCCAACCTCGGATATCGCATCATCTCTGTTGCGTGATGCGCTTGTGGACACGATCAATATCTTGGACTTCAATCGTATTGCGACTGCCAAGTATTTGATTGACGTGGATTGTTACTTCACGCCCCATACGTTCGTGAAACGCGCAACGCCTTTTGATCGGCTGCGCGACATTCCGGGTGACCGTCCAACGTGGAAACCCGAAGATGTCGCTGTGGATGCTGTCTTCTCCCAGCTCTTCCAGCTGCCGTCTCCGGAGCATAAACTCGTTTACTACCATTCGGTCCTCACTGAATGCTGTAAGATTGCTCCAGCTGCTATTGCCCCTAGCTTGGGGCGAGCCATTCGATTCCTGTATCGCAGCTTGGATACGATCGATTTGGATCTCAGCCATCGATTTTTGGATTGGTTCGCTCACCATTTGAGCAACTTTGGTTTCACATGGAAATGGAGCGAATGGTAAGTTTCTCCTTCACGCTGCGAGACCCGCTGAGAAAGGTTCTAATTATCTGTTTAGGGTCGATGATCTTGACCTTCCGCTCAACCATCCAAGAATGGCTTTCATCACCGGTGCTCTCGACAAAGAGATCCGCCTGAGCTTTGCACAGCGGATCAGAGGCACCCTCCTGGACTCTTACCAAAGTTTAATAACAGAGGGAAAGGAAAAGGACACCCCCGACTTCAAGTATTTGGAGGACAGTAAGTACCTGGGCGTCAACCCCAGTGATCATATGAGACCAATGCTAATTTATCCAGCTACCCCGTATGCCAACGAGGGCAAGGAACTGATGCAACTTATTCGTAAAAAAGCAACGGACGAGGAGATCCAGCCGGTGATCGCTTCCATTGAAGAGCAGGCCAAGGGCTTGGGGGTCGAGGATCCCATGCTCCCTTCCACGGACGCCTTTGTCACCGCCATATGCTTTGTTGGATCCAAATCCCTCTCGCACGTCTTATCTTGCATCGAGCGGAACAAGGAGCGGCTGCTGGCCATTGGCCCCAAGTCCCCCGCTGCTCGTCGTCAAATCATCACCTCAGTCATGGAGTACTGGGCCGACCAACCCGGCATCGGCATCAACATCATCGACAAATTGCTCAACTACACCATCCTAACACCACTCTCCGTCGTCGAATGGGCGCTCGTGGACAAACTGGACGCGGGAGCCATCCTCGCCAAGACCCACGTCTTCGAGATGGTCTCCGCAACCGTCGGCAAGGTCACCAACCGCCTGCGCCAGATCGTCGCCGCGCGAACCCAGCCAGGCCTCTACGAGCCCCAGCTCAGCCTCCTCGACGAGACCCTGAAGCGCGAAAACAGCGACATGCAATCCCTCTTCAACGTCATCGAGGACAGAGTCGTCTCCATCGCCTCAGGCAGCAACGACGAGCTCATGGAGCGCGGAGACGGCAGTGGCAATCTGCCCGAGGACGAAATCATCCGCCAATGGGGCCAGCGGTGGCTCAGAGCTTTCCGCCGCATGGCCGGCGTTGAACAGGCCTTCATCGCTGAGGCCATGGCTAATGCCACCCCCGTTGGCACCACTGCTCCTCCGCCTGAGAATAACACCTCTGCGGGAGATGGGGACATGGACGTGGCGGATGCGGATGCCTCTGCGCAGGCTGCTTCTTGAAATATGACATGCATACATCCCGGGTGAAGACTTGAGGTTTTCCGACTTGGGTCAAGATGGTCGACCTGTCTGGCTTTCTTTTCTCTTCGGGAGGAACTTGTACTCTTGTTGCTTTGTGTATTGCTGTATACATAGATGTTGATAGCGATGAACAATTTAATTTATCCAATCTGCCAAGCTCGTTATCCTGCGTATCCTTGTCTAAATGTACTAGCATAGGAACATACATACAACAAAGGCGCTTTGCTGGTTGGTAAGTAAGTTATGGATTGATAGAAAGAGTTTGAACCTGGGTTTGGGGCATACTTTATACTTCTTCGTATTTGACCTCGGTTTATGTCTTGGATATTTCACTCAGATTGAAAAGGTAAGAAGAAGCGAGAGAAAGTGTCTTTGCTTTCTACCGGACTATATGCATAAGAGTCGAACATCCAACTTTTCCTTTCCCATATTGACATTAAGAAGAAGAATAGGGAGAGGAAGAAAGAAAGAAACAAAAATTCATGTATAGACTATGTACAGACATGCAAGACTAGCCCAGTTGACCAGAGCCTTCGTCCCAAGACAAGTGCATTGCACCATTGTACCACACCTTCGACAACCAAAGATAATTAGGGAACAGTCCGAAACGCAGCGAGAAAAAGAAATAAAAACTTATTACAATCATGCATTTGCTATATTACAAGATCCAAAGGCGTAAGATGTATGCCACAGAACACATCAGTCATGGCTCGTTTGGAAATAAAAATCACACGGTGAAAGCTTTATTGCATTCCAGCGTCGACCGTCCCCTACGATCTGATTTGCTGAAAGATTCAACTTTCTCATTTGACTCGTTGAGTTCGTCTAATTCTCTTCTCGCATTTCAATGGTTCATATCACGAGAGCCGGGGTATATTCGGATATGCGGGTATCGTGACGGGAGGTCAGCGTATAGTTCATGATAAGTCTTTCAGTAATGGAGACAAGGCTCAGAGATCCTTCTTGGATTCCTCGGCGAGGTATTTGCGATCATCCTCGCCTTCAACGTCCTTAAGTATGGTCTCCATCTCTTTGGTCTGTCGCTGCCATTCTTTCTGGTCCATCTTGGTTTCCCGCCGGAAAAGCTCCTCGTTCGGCTGTCGGTAGCTACCACCGAGACGGTCCCATAAAGTGGTGAATTGTCCGTAGTTGTAGTTGAAGTAGAGGTGGTGCATGGTATGACAGGCAGCGCCGTTCACGACCGGGCTGTTGGCAACATACTCCCCGTCATGAATCAAAACCGTCCAGAAGTTGATGAAACCGAAAAGTAAGACATATGCGACTTTCTGGAGCGGGAAGATGAACGGGAATAGATGGTAGGGGACGCTTTGGGACCATCCGTCCAAGGGATGAAAGGCATGCGAGGCAAATGGGCTCGGCATGATCCATTTGTGATGAGGTTTGTGCAGTGTTTTGTAGATCGATGGATGGTGTAGGCCGCGATGGATCCAGTAGATGCAGAAATCGGTGAAAGCGATGAATAGCGGGAATTGCAGAATGCTGTAATACGGAAAAGGCTCGTCGGAGAAACCGTCGTAGAGTTTGGCATAACCTCGGACCTCAGCGACCAAGAAGGGGGCGGTCAAAAGAGACATGACCGGCATAGATTGCATTGTCTGGGCGATCTCCATGGAAATTTGATTTTTGAGGAATTTGGGGTGCTTGACGGTCGTCTTATCCCAGATGAAGATGTACGATAAGGTTGCGGATATAAAGTAGACGATGACTCCGAAAATCCTATACATCGCGCACCACAGTTAAAACCTGGAGAGGGAGCGAGTCATTGGCGGAGGAAGAAGGCACGGGGTTTCGCATACCAGACAATCAAGAAGAAGCTCAGGGCTTGACGGTAGATGTTGTTTCGCGGCCACGCGCTCATGTAGGCATACTTGGACGGTTCCAGATATATCCACTTTGTGGCCGGTTCATAGGCAAACGGCTTGGACGCACCAAATAAGGACAGGGTGCTGTTGGCTGCATTGTTGAAGCCAGGGAGTGTCACGGAGGAGGAGAGCGAGACCGGAAGGAGGGAGGCGTACAAACGATCCGCAATGAAGGTGTCCCAAATTTCGAGGGCGATATCCATGATGCCGTTTCTTATCGATCGATCGATGCCTGGCAAAGGACTTGAAGAGGAACGGAGCCCGGGAGGGGGTGGGCGGGGGGGGGTGGTTGGTGGGGGTTGTTGTTTGAAGACGGAAGGAAATGATGGGGAAAGGGAGATTCGGTCTTTTCTCTTCAATACAAGCAAGGGTCTGGGGCTTACAGACAACCACGGTTGGCCTTGGTTTAATTTCCTATTGTCCTTCTGACAAAAAGGTAGAGTACATGCTACAACCACTGTCATCATATTTATCCAGGTTTCTGTTTGGGTAGACTTTTGATCTGAGGATCCTCAGTGAGGATCTGAGGGTCTGGGGGAAAATCTACGCTGCCCGTGTATAGTATCATGAGTCAATGGTTTGTAATGATTGATATATATCATCTGTTATACATTAGTATAGTTCACAAATCCTGATGAAAGAGAAACCAGAAGACTGATAGTATTCATGTTCCATATACCCCGAGATGGACAGTGACATTGGATATACTCCGTTCAAGACTATGATCATTATGGGTTAGCCTTGGGGTGGTACCTGCATAACACCCACCACACCAATGATATGTATGGAAGTACCAGCAGGTATTGGATTGTTGTTCTAGCAACCGTCTGTACTCCAGAGTATGTGAGTATGTTAGAAAAGTACTATTGAGGGTCAAACATGACATTGTACATTAGTTACTTACTACTCCGTACACATGAGTATGGAATTGACAGCACGATGTCATCAAACCGCCATGGATATTTCTGGTATAACTCGTTTATGCAACATGGCTTACGTACACAACCACCTGTCTGTATAGAACCTCAGGCACCTTCAACTTCAGACCCCTACAGAGTTCTTCTTCATCACTCCATCCAAACCGAGATGTGATATCAATTGATCATTGAGGATCACTACGGACTGTTAATCAGAATTCACTCCTACCCAAGAGAACTAGTTGCACGCCAAAAGCTTTCAGCCACCCGTTTTTTTTTTGCCCCCATCCCGACCCAGGGATCCATTGGAGGGAAACCCATTCCCACTAAACCCGATGGAAATTAATTAGCCAGACCAACTGATTATTCAAGGTTTACCCACTTGGTCTCCTCCTTCTTCTTCTTTCCCTTCTCGTCCTTCTGCGGCTTCTTCTGTTCTAATCCCAGGCCACGTTAGGACCGTGCACTCCTTACCTAATCAATCCCGGTCCTCACCACTGACTTGTCTCTCTGCCATCTTCATTCGGCTCTCTCTCTGTCTTCCTCATCGTCCTTCCTTTCTCCTCCCCTTCCATCCGTTCTCGAATCTGCCCCCCTGTCTGGAGCCACGTCGCCAACGTCCTCCTTACTTTGACTACATCGTAGCGCTCGGTCCGTACGGGCGCGCTGTATGTGATGCGCCTGCATTAACCTCATTGCCAAAACCGTCTCTGCCGCCCTCTGTTCGGCCAATTTGGTCTTCATCGACCTCCATCGTCTATTGTCGCGAACCAGCCCTGATTTGGAGGCTCAAACCTGCCTGTGCATACTCCGTTCGAGTTCCATCTCCTCGACGCTCTCGTTCACCCTTGAGCGACCAGAAAGAAACCCTCCTTACCGCATAAGGAGTAGTAGAAGAAGAAGAAGAGAACATTAAAGCAGTGGGAAAAAAGCAAAAGGACTGCTACGCGCCATGTACAACACACATCGCGGGATGGTTCCCGCCCCGAACTCCCGTCTGACGGAGTTACTGGATCAACTGCGCCAGGAATTCGAGACCCAAACGCGGAGTACTGGCGAGTTTGAGCACCAGCGTACGTGTGTGTCTTTCTTACTCCTGCCTGTTTATATGCAGTGTGCTCTCGACCGTTGCGTGATCAAGCTGGTGAGACTTCCGGTGGAAGGACTGTATGGTTTCTTCCCAAGGGCGTTTCATCAGCTTATTCTGTGACCACTCATCCCTTTTGGAATGGGATCAGTGTTCCGCATCTGGTCGGGGCATCGGGGTTCGTCTGTCGTCGAACGTTGTTGGCTGACTTGTTATTATAGTGACCGGTCAGCTCCAGGAGATGGAGATGATTCGACAGAAGGTCTATCAACTGGAGCAAGCGCAAATCAAGATGAAGCAAGAGTACGTCTTCTCCAATGGACCCCACCCCTCCCGGTGATGACGGTTTTCCAAGGTTAATCATTTGGTTCTTCCGTCTAGATATGAAAATGAGCTGCGAGTGTTGCGACACGAGCTCGAAGCCCGCGGTGTTCAGACTGTGTCTCACATTGCCGGCCCTGCGCAGCATGCGGGCCCTTCCCAGGCCCCCCCACCCGCTCTAGGCCATGGCCCTAGCAATCTGTTCGGTGGGATTATGACCAACCAAGGAGGTAGTGGTCCCGGTCTTGCCCCTCCCCCTCCCCAGGATCAGCAGCCTCCCCAGCATACCCTTCAACAGCCTGCTCCCGCCGCTCAGCCAGGAGCGCCGCCACAGACGCAGAGCTCTTTTGGAGGATATCAGTCTGGTGCTGCTGTGAACGGTATGTTATGATTGTGTTTTCGACGGGCTCTCTGATCTCTGACCGTGATTGTCTCGCTTTCCTGCTAGGTTACGGCCCTCCGCCCCCGCCCACCGCATCCCCTGGTCCGGGTAAACGACCCCGCGCTCCCGGTGCGCCGGCTACCCCGCAGCAGAGTCACCAGCTTGGGTACCCAGACCCTCGTGTTTCGCCCCAGTTGGCCCGGCCGACGCCCCCCAACGCCGCCATCGTCCGTGACCGCCCGGGGAACATGCTGGCCAACTGGAACCCCGACGACTTGCCCGCGTCGCAAAAGCGTGAGGGTGCCGATTGGTACGCCGTGTTCAACCCCGAAGTGCAACGGGTGCTGGATGTGGAGCTGGTCCACCACCTTGTTCATGACAGTGTCGTTTGCTGTGTTCGTTTCAGTCGCGATGGCAAGTACCTTGCCACCGGCTGTAACCGCTCGGCTCAGATTTTCGACGTGACCACCGGCCAGAACGTGGCCACTTTGCAGGACGAAAATGTGGACAAGACTGGTGATCTCTACATTCGCAGTGTCTGCTTCAGCCCCGATGGCAAGTACCTCGCGACCGGCGCCGAGGATAAGCAGATTCGCGTAAGTCTATTCCCCCGTTAAAGGAGGCGGAGAACGAAATTTCTGTCTTTGGTCCATACTAATATTGCGGCATAGGTTTGGGATATCGCTGCGCGAACCATCAAGCACATCTTCAGCGGCCACGAGCAAGATATCTACTCCCTTGACTTCGCTGGAAATGGTCGATACATCGCGTCCGGCAGCGGCGACAAGACTGTGCGACTCTGGGATATTATGGAGGGCAAGTTGATCTACACTTTGAGCATCGAGGACGGCGTGACCACGGTGGCGATGTCTCCCGATGGCCACTACGTCGCAGCCGGCTCTTTGGACAAGAGCGTCCGCGTCTGGGATACCACCACCGGCTACCTGGTGGAACGTCTGGAAAACCCCGAGGGTCACAAGGATAGCGTTTACTCGGTTGCCTTCGCTCCCAACGGCCGTGACCTCGTCAGTGGCAGTCTCGACAAGACGATCAAGCTTTGGGAGCTCAGCGTTTCCCGAACCGGCTATGCCAACAGCGGTATCAAGGCCAGCAAATGCGTGCGAACCTTCGAAGGCCATAAGGTAAGTCGGATAATTATTTCGTCGTATGTCATTCAGTGCCTGACCTGTAATTTTTTTTTTCCGAAATAGGACTTCGTGCTCAGCGTCTGTCTGACTCCTGATGGACACTGGGTCATGAGTGGTTCCAAAGATCGCGGCGTCCAGTTCTGGGACCCGATCACTGGTAATGCCCAGATGATGTTGCAAGGCCACAAGAACTCCGGTACAGTTACCCTTTGTCATGTGGATTGATCTTTCTTGTAATCATCATTTTTTGGTTCTAACTGTGAACAGTTATTTCGGTTGCACCCAGCCCTACAAACAACCTCTTTGCCACCGGCAGTGGTGACATGCGTGCGAGAATCTGGAGGTAATTATCCGTTCTTCCTAGCCCTGTCGTTCTAAATTTTTTTTTTTTTTTTTTTTTTTTTTCCTCCCGCATATTACCTTTGGGTTTCTTGTTATCGTATGTCGCTGACCGACTCCTCTTCAGATACTCCACATACACCGGGCGGTGATGGGGCCTGTTTTCGACCCCTAACAGCAAAAGAGCGCTGCTCGCCACCCCTTTTTTTGAATCTGGTACTATCTGACATGGTTATTTCAACGGGCCTGCGGGCGAATTTGCTTTATCGGGCGGTGGCAGTGAATCCATTCCGTCACAGGTGTCGCGTTCACATGAAACGTTTTGGGTACAATGTCTCGTCTTCGGGAACGGAAGTGGAGTGGTTAGGAATAATGCGCCAAAATGCTGTACGGATAGTTGCTTCGATATCTTTGCTTTTTCCTATTTGCTCTCTTTTTGTCCCCGTTATCGTTGCGTGTGGTTTGGAATTCGGCCTTGACGATCTGTCTGGTACTCAATTTGACTTGGAAGAGCTGAAAGCTGCTCATGTCCGAAGGTGCATGACCTGGAGATTCGGAGTCGCCATGCGTTGACATCTATTGTAAGACCAGTCACTGTGGATGTATGGCGAGGCCAGCGTAGTAATATTCTTACAAGGCGGAGAGCAGGCTCAATCGGTCTATCTGGGCAGGAACGTCCGCTATTGTGTTTGGGTGAAATTACTCTACTACACTGATTCTTGCCAAATCCGATATAACCCCAACCCTCGCCGTCCACGATTAGTCTATTTTTGGAGGTACTATGCCGAGTATAGGAGATTCTGGAATGATGTAACTACACGGGACATATCCAGTATCAAGGTGTCAAAGCACACCGGTCCACGAAATAGTGGTGGTCCGTACCAAGCGGACAGCGATATCGGCCACGACCATTTCGCCCTGACGATCACGAGGCGGGCGGCTGGCAGGCGTGATTATACTCCCATGAGGTGCATTGCATGCTTGATTATCTTGTCCTGTGCTTTATTTTCCTTTTCTTTTCTTTTTTAACTTGCTTTGTTTACTCCGCTCCTTTGCTCCATTATATTATATGTATTTTCCCCTTGTATATCTCCCGTCCCATGTTTTGATTCATTTCATGTGTTTTGGGAAACAGGACAGACGTGAGAGATCCGAGGATCAGATCAGATTAGCGCCGAGTCGTGTCATGTCATTCACTTCCCTGCAGCAAAGGGATTTCCGGGGCCATTGGCGGCTAACTGGGAATTTCGAGATCAAGCTAAGCTAGCTTTACAGATGTACCGTAATTCTCTGGTAATATTTGGCTAACTTGATTTGTTTAGGAAGACTCAAGGCTTGATTGGGTCCAGTTCTGTGAATATATACCTGGAATGCCATTCACAGATTAGATGCCTACCCAAGTTAAGTATAGGTCCTAGGAGGGTACTGCCGCACAGTATCACCCTTTCCAGTTAGGCCCATCTGTCGACTTCAGACGGGTCAAGTCGCATTCAAAGTATGGAGTAGGAGTACATTCCAGGGGCTTGATTCAAAGTCAAGACAGAGGAACCCCAGGAATAAACTCCGTACAGGAAGACACCTCGTTTAATTAAAGTTACGGGTTCTCCTGCATCTCTCCATCTCTACCAAAACTCATATGTTGGTGGAGCAGTCCTTCATCCTGAGTAAATAGATTCTTTTCTTTTTTCAGTCTCCTGTCGATTTCTATTCCATTCTGTTCATATTAGTCTCACCACTATCCTTATTATAATAATCTAGTGGAGCAAGCTGAGCCATAAGATCGCAGAAATCGATAGATCACAAACATCTGCATTTTCCCGCCAATTTTTCTTGTTTCTCTTTTCCGATCGTCCTTCTTTAGCGCTAACTAATAACTATCCTGCGCGTCGGATCTCGAATCGTGAAATTGCCATTTGTGGCGATTCACACCGGTCTCGGGATGTCTTGCTTGGCTTCTGTCTGCGACTGTAGCTAGCGCTTCATTAGAAGCGGCGTCCATCGCATCACGTACATGGATTGGTTGTATCTCGATTTGATGCGCGCAAATCGTGGGAAACAAGGGACGGACGAGTGATTGGATTGGATTGGGCTGCAATCGGGCTGATCGGGGCTGGCGTGCATATCAATGCTACTTCTAGTTTGTGTGATTCCATCGATATATTCCGTACGAAGATGTTTGTATATCCAGCACATAGTTACAGCAGAATGACAGTCAACAACATTGATACATCTGTCTTGAGGTTTCTCCTCAGAGTAAAATATCCGGTAGCTCCAATGCGGATGAGATCACCCTGTATTTGAGTCCCTTTAGTGCCCTGTTCCAGCTCGGCCAGGATCTCCAGCACTGATTGGATCCCCTCTTGTCCAGCCTCCCCACTACTGTCGGTCACCAGGGCGCTGTAAGTAGGGACTAGGGGGTACTGGCGGGCAGGACTTCTCCACCGATGGAGGGACTGTACGGAGTATATTTTTTTGTACGGTGGGCGTTGTATAGATCTTTTCTTCCATCTACTATTTGGATATATTTATATATCCTATATACGAGTTGTCAATCTAACTTTTCGGTTGATCCGAGGAAAAGAAGGCCCGGCCCGGGACGCCAACGAGAGGGGAAGAAATACATGGTTTCCTTCGGGATTGGGGAAACCCTTTGTGAGTGATCTTTTTTTCTTTTCTTTCTTTTTTTTTCATTTATGTTGATACTATTATTGATTTACTTAATTTGAGCGGCAAAATCTGGGTCGTCTCTGTGATATATCCATTGACTTGGAACATCCCATCCATCGTGATCGGACAGACTAACTCCAGGAAGGAGTCACTCTTACGTCATGCTCTTGATCAATGCTGGATCTATCTGCTCTGTATGGAGTCAATTCTGGAGTACTTCGTAAGATAAAGGCGAAAGCTGAGACGGCTTTGGTCTTGACAATGCAAGATATAGCGTATAGAATGCTTGCAGGGTGACGGGGTCTTTCATTGTGATTACGGAGATGATCGGACACTAGGATTGAAGGGTTGCAATCAATCGTATGGAGTATACTAGGTATTGCAACTCCGAGTGATGGTTAGAAACAGGACTAAGAGGTGAGGCGGCTAGTTAGAAATTTGGAAAATATGTTATACACTGAATATCAACATGATTAATAAAAGAAGAAAACACGCATGCACCCATGACAAGTAAAATCAGACTATAATCTTAACCCTAAGAGAAAAAGATCTGGAGCCCAATGAGATGGTCCAACCTCAGCTGCATGGACCAGTTCCAACCTATCAAGATTTATCGCCAGTGGCGGCTGCTGGAAAGACCACTTAGTATATCCCGTACTACTCCATCCGTTAGTTGGAAAGTCAGCATTTCACGAGAGAGAAAATCCTCTGAGTGGGGCGAAAAGCGTCTTGACCAACAAATCATCCTGCATCCATTTCCACACTATTGATTACCCGCCGCGGACCGTCCGTTCTATAGCTCAGCCGGCTAGACCCTGTCACGTTGGGAGATGTAAGAGATACAACGGAGTCACGTCACGGTCAGTTTTAGCAAGTGGATTTGTAAAATCATGAATTCGAAGTACTAATCAATACACCTTGGGATGTATATCAAATTCAAAGAGCGGTATTTCTCTTTCCACGATCGTCGGTACTTTGGATGTATTCAATCGATTGGTTTCAAATGATTTCGTATCACTTTGTATATTTCAAGCTGGCATTGGTTTCGGGTGAGCCGGGTCATCTTGCAGCATCGCGTCCGTACCCACAACCAGTTGAGACTGACCATGGTCTGACTAACTGAAGACGGGCTTACATCAGAAGGGAGAAAGATGCAGGGTGACGATGACCATCTCAAGCCACAACCACAAGTTTCAAGATCGGCATCGAAACCACCTGATAGCCTTGTCCACTGGCGGAGTCTTGGATTAGGGGGTATCCCAGTGGATTAAGTTTTAACATGACTGCGGGAATGCTCAATACGAGAGGAGAGAAACGTTGATGTCTTCTCCTGTGTCACCGAAATACTGTAATGGGCGGTTGGGATGGATTCATAGGAGCTGACCCTCTCTCAAAACGAAAGTACTCTCTCGTCTCCACCAACACAAGCTAAGTTTTGGCGTAGTCAGGTACTATTCAGACCACAAGATGAAGGGCTACCAGTCACAGCCTGGAACTGTGAAGCTGGTTGATACTCATTTGTTGACAGTGTCAGCCCCATGTCTCCGGCCCACTCTGTTGGGTCAGATGATACTACGTGATTCCTAGCCTGGGGTATTCAAAGCTGTCAGTGGTGATAATCTAATTATTCAGTATTATCCACACGCCTGAGCCGATGATTTTGATATGAACTGTATTATACGACGATTTCAGGGATACTGATCCAGACAGTACGGAGTATAGGATAATACTCTGAGGAAGGAGCTCTGTTGTCTTCATAGCAACGTCAAGTTGATGACATAGATATCTACTTAGGTACCTGGATACTGACCGAGGTATACAATTAAACTGCTAGCTGGGCTTACCGTCATCAAGTGAACTATTCAAGGAGCACTCCCCGGTCAGAATTCATCTATCAAAAACCCCGAGCATCAGGGGCAAGATCAAGATGGTGGATATCACCCCGGTCCGAATCATCTCGATGTAGTTACCCTGTCTCATCGAGATGATGCGTGATTGTCAGCCTAATGGAACCGGTGTTATGACGCGTTCCACCATGAAAGCCTCATTAGAAGCTCCACGATCCAACATACTCGTACCTGTATGGGGTATACAAAGTACCCATGGTAGATCTTTCCCTTTCTTCTGTTCTTTGCTCTGTGACAATCAAGAATATCATTGTGTCGATGGATCTGACTCTATCCAGAGATACGGGTATATATATTGATTACTTACTCAGGTGGATTGCCTCCTTGTTCCCTGGTCCATGTCCTATACTTTATGAACGGGGGAGGTCCGGCTGGAATGATCACTGGCTCCCCATGAAGACTAGACCAGAACTAGTTGATTTAAAGCAGTGGATCTCAGGCTCGTTCCCTCTGGAGAGGAGTGATACCTGCTAACTAGTAATGGGAACACCCGGCTTTTCTCTCCCTCGTTGTCTGTCTCTTTTGTCTCTTTTTTTGCAGCCTAGGGAGTATCTGACCTGTCTATTGTTTTAAGCACTGTATGGGCCATAGGAAAATTACTGTAAAGAATCGACGGAGTTTTGACAGCACGGTCTCAATCACTTACACCATCCATCTCATTCCTCTTTATGAGCATTGATGAATAAACTCATCATGGTGGAGGAAAGATGTTCAAGATTGAAGTGTAAATATTGTTCAACTCCTTTTGCCTCCTTTTCTTTCTGATCTATTGATCTATCGGTATTTTACTCCAGCTCAGCCCCAAAGCCCACCGTAAAATACCAATACGGTATGAACATACTGTTGGTCTATCAACCTTCCGCTAGTATTTGCCAGCCGGCGGGATCCCTGTTGTTGTTGTTGTCCACCCCCGCCGCTTCCACTGCCTTGGGACAGAAGGAGGGAGAGAAGTGGGGAGGATGGTAATAATAATTCTGTTAATTAATATGCTGGTGCTGATAATAATAATAATCTCGATCTAACAGCGGCAATAATGAAAATCAGAGAAAAAAAAAAATGCAGGGAAAGGGGAGAAGAAAAAAAAAAAAAGGGTATATCTAAATCTAGATCCACCACGCCTGGACTCTCATAAGGGGACGTGCAAAGGAACGAGGGGACCCCAGCCTGGATAAATATAAGAAGATCGTCCTGAGGAATATCAGACGAGAACTGACAAAAAAGAAAAAAAATATAAAAAGGAAAGAAAAGAAAGGCAAAGAAGAAGACGAAGAGACAAATGATATTGATTGAAAAGGAAGGCAAGATCACCTTTGCTTATTGCACATAACCCATTGTCCAGATCAACAGTCTCGTTGCTTTCTTCACTTCATTATAGCCCCGATCTTGACTGTCTCCCTCGAGAGAGGCAGATCGGTCCTGTTCATCTATACTTCACTTGCTTATACACCACACCTGGGGATTTGATACATCTGTCGGTTTCCTTCCTCTTCCCTCTCCTATCTGACTGTCAATATCGCATTGCTTCTTATATACTGCTCTGCAGCTCCTCCATCTCTCTAAAAAATTTTTTTCTTTTTTTACCACCCAAACAGAACTAGCTCAAAATCCCCGCGGAGGAAACAGGTCGATTAGAGATCGAGAGGAGGACGCAGGGAAATTCTCCTGTAAGTTGACCTCCTATTTCCCATGGCTCTTTCTGGAGATACTGGCGATGAATCCTGGTCCTGACATATTGTGGCAGGCCTGGCTTCTCATCTTTCTTCTTCTCCATCGATTGCGGGTCTTTGAGATTGGATCAAAAGGCAAGCTAAGCAGTTCGAGGCACAAAGATCCACTCGAGAAGAAGTATACAACTACCCTACATCGTCACCCGGGTTGCCATCAATGATGGAAACTGCAGAACCAGTCTCCTATGATTTCCCAGGCCATTCCATTGGCGCCATCGCACCTCGTCGCATGATGAACTCTGGTGTTGGCCACAATTTTCCCTTCTACACCAATCCAACCACTTCATTTCCACTACCATTCCAGCAATCGTCCTCACCTACCTATGGATTTGGCCATACACTCAACAACCACCATCACCACCATCACCCTCCCAACAATCACCACCAGGGCTATCAGCACTTCTTCATAACCGGACACCAACATCAGCTCAACTCACAACCTGTGCGCCTATCGTCAGAGCCACCACCCGCTCAGCTCATCCCAGACATCCGACCTGCTAAAAACGCCTTCAACCGGGTGGCCAGGGACCCATCGGTCAAGAATGACCCCGACCCGGCTTTGCAGAAAGCACAGTCACTCCAGTCTTCAGTCCAAGGCAGCGCCGCGCAAGGCAAAGATTCTTCGAGTCCCAACGAAGCCGAGTTTTCAACCGAGGTGGACAACCTCATGAAAGCAATCCAGGCCAAAGCAACCGATCCACAACCCTCGACCATACAATCCCTTCCATCTCTACAACATCTGACTCACGGGGTCGCCAACACATTAGGCCAATCTTACACCATTCCCCAACCCCAAGTCACGAATCCATGTACCGCCGTCATGTTTGAGGAGCCTGCGTCTCGATCCGGCAAGAAACGCAAATACACCTGCAACCTTCCACACTGTGGGAAAAACTTTGCGCAGAAAACACACCTGGATATTCACATGAGGGCCCATACGGGCGATAAACCCTTCGTGAGTAGTTAAGATATGCCGCACAAGTCAAATTGCTGATCCTTGTGATGACAGATTTGCAACGAGCCTTCCTGTGGACAACGTTTCTCGCAGTTGGGAAACCTGAAGGTCAGTCCTGTCATTGTCACGTCTTCGCCCACAGCAATAAATCGACAGTTGTATAAGGACGTTGTTATCTAACGGAACGTTTACTCCAGACCCATCAGCGACGCCATACTGGAGAAAAGCCATTCTCATGCGATATTTGCCAGAAGCGTTTCGCGCAGCGCGGCAACGTTCGTGCCCACAAAATCACTCACCAGCAAGCTAAGCCATTTACCTGCCTCTTGGACGATTGTGGAAAACAATTTACCCAGCTTGGGAATCTGAAGGTGCGACGGGGATGCGCTGCGTATTGTTGAAATAGGCCCCGAGCTAATCAGATCTTAGTCACACCAAAACAAATTCCATGCCACAGCCCTACGAGACCTAACCCTTAAGTTCTCTCAAATAACTGACGGGGATATGGTAACACCCCAGGATCGAAAGCTGTGGGAGTACTTTGCCACTCTATATAAAAACAGCAACAAAGGGATCAAAGGCCGCGGCAAAGATCGCCGGATCTCGCCGACTTCAAAATCAGAACCGGGGTCGGGAAGTCGAAAACAATTCCAACACCTCGACAGGCTCGATGGAAAGACAAGGCGTCCGAGTTACGAGGGCTCCTCGGCTTGCACAGGAGTTTCAAGTAGTGACGAAGATGAAGTGGAGCCTTATTACTTGGAAAGGCAAGCTCACTGATGGCTTGCCTTGCATTCCCTTTGTTTTAGTCTTTTCTTTCTTTTTCTTCTTGTTGTATTTCTTTGTATGCTAATGTTACCACTACGATACCATATTTCTGGCTGAACTGTCTCCGCCAATTTGACTGGGGCAATTTCCGGCGTTCCTTCACTCTCCAACGCATCACTAGATGCTGATAAGCATGGCCGCTGTGCCGACGAACACCCATATAGAATACAAGACATGTTGGTGTATAGACCTAATAAAACAAGAAGTGTAGTTCAAACATCAGCGAAGTTAGGGACCGTGAACTCCACTGGGTATCTGCGAACGGAGTAGCGCGAATCCGCTATATAACAGCAGGTGGCATTAGATCCAAGGTCTAGGTCTATCGATTGGAAACAAAAGGCTCCAAAAGAACCCCCGTCTCTTAGACCTTCGAAACCAGAAGGGGTAGATGTTTCCGTGTATTCTCATACACCAAGAACGTGACCCAAGTACTCGGCAGCACTCTAAATAGATTCGGCCCTAAGCCTTTATAAAAGCCCGCGATACCCTCACGGGTCCAGATCTGCACAACGACATCGCGAATGCCGCGATACGCGAGATGAGCATCGTAGGTCTGCAGTCTCGAGCGCAGCACCTGATACGGGTACGTGACGCAGCCGGCAAATATCTTCGAAAAGCTAGAGATGAGGAAGAAATCCAGGTTGTCGAGTTCGCGTCTCTGCGCCGGACCCGATCCTGATCCGCCATCCGTCGGTGACATCTGCGTCCGTCGGACCTTGAGTCGCTCGTACACCATGAACTGAAGCGCCCCGTGGCTGACCCCGAACAGCGCAGGTAGAAGTCCGCGGTAGAATCCGGGGATGCCCTCCGATCGGTAGATTTGCTTTACGCCATTTGTGAACGACTTATAGGCTCCGGGAGCTCGGGCGCCGGTTGATAGCATGCGCGTCTTGATGACCCAGATCGGGTTGGTAAGGATAGAGGTTATGACTCCTAGGGGAGACAAAAATAAATTTGTATCAGCGGAAAAGAACGGTATGAACGCTGCCATGGGCAGGAACTAGGGCTAAGGCCCCAGCGTCTTTCATACCTGCGGCGCCCGACGCAAGAAAAAAATCGGAAGCGGCCAGCTCCTGCTCGCGTGAGCTGCGGAGCTTTCGTATCCCGTCCTTGACGTTGCCATAGAAGAGGAAATACAGAGCCCAGCTGCTGGAGTTGCCGATGATATTTGGTGCTAAGCCTCGGTAGAACGGCGCGATGCCGCCTTCGTTTTGGAATATCCGTCGGATTACTCGGAAGGACTCGCCTGGTCTTGGGGATGACCGGTCGACTGTGCGGTGAATGGAAAAAAATCATCAGCTTGCTTTGCAGGGAAGGAGGCAAATCACGCAGCTTGACGACACGGAGCAGCGACTTACCTTGGAGTCGGGTCTTGATCAAATCCAATGGATGCAGGCAGAGAGTAGAGACGATTCCGGCTGTGAATCCCGCTATGGTCTCCACCGAAGACGACGATAGGCCATCCTGGCCAGTCATGAACCTTTCGCGGAGCGAATATTCTCTCACTCCGGTGATTGAAGCTCTTTTTGGGGGTGGGAAAGGTTGAATGTGACTATCGTCTTGGAGAGATAAGAAGTCTTTAAACTTTTAGTCTCCGGGGATTCGGAGCGGGCCCGATGATTCCGCCTACCGGCACGACCTACGTAGTAAAGTCCAGATACATCCCAATACTACCATATCAATAGTTGTGTTCAGACTGTTATAGAGAATAGAAGATAACAGAGTGAGCACTGGTCCATATCTGTAGAATTGGGAAACAAAGAATGTCCAGTGATCGAGCGGCTGTCGCCATATTCTTGTCCCCGGACGGCCTGTCTAACCGGGCTATTCCCGGCATTTTCCCAGTCGCCATGGTCAAATACAATGGCTCGAAATGGACGCAAATTACTCCTGGACTCAGATATACAATAAGAGACAAACTTTCTGGTATAATTCCTTAAAAATACATAGATGTCAATGTGTCGAGACAATCGAGGCCAGCCCTCCTCATCTTTCGAATATACGTTCCAGAAAACTCCTTGATGGAACAAATCTAAAACCAAAGACACGCAAGGTGTCTCTTCACTTGGAAAGTCTGAATGTGATTGTGCAGGCGAGCATCGCGGGCGTGTCGGTTCTGTCTAAGCAAGCGGGGAGAACAGCCTATGCCGTGGAAAAAGGGTTGGTTAGCGGGTGGAATCGAATCGGTCGTTGGAAGGGTAATAGTACTTGAAGAGAGACGGTCTCGGTTCACTGTAGGTGTAGCCTGTTTTCTTCGTCAGTCGCCTGATTTCCATTGATAGGGTGGGTAGAATGGGCGATATATGTACCGAGATAGATGATCAAAGGCAGATAGCCACTGTGGGCAACAGCGCATCAGTATTATTCAATATCCAAGATTATAATGGAAGTACGCTGGTATCTTACTAGTGGATGGCGACTCTGGAAACATCGATGACCTTGGAGATGCGCTCCTGATCAAACACAGTCATTAGCAATTGCTTCGGACAGCCCTTGCCACAAAAGGATGGGGTTTCATCGAACCTTGGTTTCCTCGGAAAACTGGGCCATATCGACGATTTGAAATGTTCAGGTGGTATTGTCAAGGTGAACGGAAAATGTTGACGGTTTGTCGGACGAAAGGTGGAGTATGACAGACGGTGTTGGTTGAAGCTCAAACAAACTTTTTCCAGGGTGGAAGGACTAAAGCTCCGCCGATGACCTGTGGTACCGGAGCTTTCTCAACTTGAATTGATCGGCCTCCACACCACCACAGTCATCATTGCTCTCCAATCCAGCGAATATTGAAGAAAGGACAAAAGGAAAGGGAAAGAGAAAGGAAATTCATTACTGCAAATATTCTTCGGCTTTTTTCCCCTCTCAATTACTCTCAGCTGCTCGGCTCTCCATTTTTCGCCGCTCAGGTCAACCTTCGCACTTATCAGCGCCATGTCGGGCGCAAGACATTGGTATGCGGTCCTCCCTCCCCCTAGCGGCGCGTCTCTAATATAAGTCTCATATAGGGAACAAGA
Organism: Aspergillus taichungensis; assembly: GCA_002850765.1. Lineage (NCBI taxonomy): Eukaryota > Fungi > Ascomycota > Eurotiomycetes > Eurotiales > Aspergillaceae > Aspergillus > Aspergillus taichungensis. Next base: position 25,354 of record KZ559563.1, on the reverse strand, counting down.
TAAGGAGGCGACTGTCTACATCGGAAATTTGGACGAGCGGGTCACAGATAGTTTGGTATGGGAGTTGATGTTGCAGGCTGGGCGCATCGTTAACGTTCACCTGCCGAAAGATCGAGTCACTCAATCTCATCAAGGCTACGGATTTGTTGAGTTCATCAGCGAAGAAGATGCAGAATACGCGTCGCGGATAATGAACGGCATCCGTCTCTACGGCAAGCCTATACGTGTGAACAAGGCCTCCGCCGATAAACAGAAGTCGGTGGAAATCGGCGCAGAGCTCTTCGTTGGGAATTTGGATCCTATGGTCATGGAGCAGGTGCTCTATGATACGTTTAGTCGGTTCGGAAATTTGATCAACGTTCCAAAGGCAAGTTCTCTCGGGGCTGCTCGTGTGTCCATGGTTTATTAACACGCCATAGATTGCGCGAGATGAGAACAACTTATCGAAGGGCTACGGATTTGTTTCGTTTGCCGATTTCGAGTCATCCGATGCTGCCATAGCTAATATGAACGGCCAATACTTGATGAACAAACAGGTTTCTGTTCAATACGCGTATAAAAAGGATGGAAAGGGTGAGCGACATGGAGACCAAGCAGAGCGAATGCTGGCTGCTCAGGCTCGCAAACACAATGTTCGACCACCAACCCAACCACTACCACCTCAATTCACCGGACCGGGGGCGCCAGTTATGCCGGCTGGGATGGCAAATGGCGGAAGCCCTCGGCCCATGAACCCTGCACCAGCAGACCTGGGCATGGGAAGAGGCGTCGTGCCTCCAACCACTGGCCTCCCGACAGCTTCTCCTCACCAAAATAGACCTCCTGTTCTTACAAATCCGCTGGCAAACCCGCCCCCGGGCTTACCGGCACGGCCTCCACCCTCGCAGGCTGGGTACGGAGGTCCCCAAACGTTTATTCCCCAAGGATTCAACCCCGCCGCCGGCCAACAATCACCGTTTCCTCCACAGGGTGCGCCGCCGCCTTCGGGGTTTGCTCCTCCTGGATTTGGCCCTCCGGCAGGCACAGCAACTCCCGGTGCTCCGTTACCACCAGGATTTCAACAAAACGGTTATGGTCGAGGTCGGTGAGAGTACGTCTCATGTGAGCTACGACCAGTTCAAAGTCGTGGGCGGCGAAGCGATTTGGAATTCCGGGTGGTGATGTTAGAATAAGGGCCTACCCACTCATTACAAGCGGAGCAAATGGCCGCTTGTATTCATGAGAACACGAAGTTTTTCTAACACTTTGCAATCTAATATTCGTTAGCGGAACTTGGCTATATCCCTAGAGCAATTAAGTCCGTCTTCAATTCTCTCGCATTCTCCATTCTACTTTTGTTTTGGTGCTTTGACTCTTCTTGAGGTGTTTTCTCTGAAAAAGGTCTATTATTCGTTCTATACTACTTGTCCGAAGACATAAAATATCGAGAACAATAACTTAATTGAGTACGCAATGCGATACAATAGAACAGAGCCAAGGAGGGAGAGTAAACGGCTCAGTGGCAAATGAGATGCAAATATTCATACCAAGCGCCCCCAATAAGAGCGCCAGCAAGACGGTATAAAGATAATTTCGCAACGAGAGATAGTAGATAGGAGGTTGAGAGTAAGTGAGAAAAAAAACTAAAAGGGGTGGCAGTACACTCATGTGTAACGCACGAAATGCGCCAAAGACGTAGAGTAGAACGAGTGCTGCGGCATGAACAATCACGAGAATGAAACAAATCTGGGGTCCTTGGGTCGGCCGTCAGGACCAATATTATGTTTCGAGAATGTCCGTTCCGTATAGATGCGACGTGCTTCATCGAAGTTGACTTTTCGTCGTTTCATGATCTTCCGGACTTCCCGTTTGGCCCTGGCGTCTAGTCCTGCTCTACTGTCACCGTCCACGACATTCCCGGACAGATCAAAATGCGAAGACGTCAGTCCGGCTTCAATATCACCAGCGAAGCTTGATGGTAGACGATCGTATATATAATCCGGTACAACGATCAATGGTAGCCATCGGGAACGGGTGAGATAAAGAGCTGCCGCCTAGTCAGTCTAGTTCTTGCATTGTAAGTTTTGATACCGATTCAACATACCCGTGCCAAAAATCACGACCGTTAGCAGTAAAAAATAGAAAAGATAGTATTCCATCTCTACTCCGTACTGGACAGGGTATCTAGGTGCTATATGTAATGATAGGATGGACAACCTAAGGTGGCTGAAAGCGGGGCCAGAATTAAATCTTATCTCCTGAGATGATCAAACCAATGTAAAAAAGATGAGCCGAGTTGCCAGTCAGGCAAGGTTATGTCACATCATGGGCCTTGAATCATACAAGGCATGTAAGATGTGTCGCTATTGGAGTGGAGGAAATGCAAGGTAATCGAGGCAGCAGCCGCAAATCGTTCCTATTCCGTACCTGCTGGCATTATAATGATATCAGTGACTGAAAGGAGAAAGCGGTGAATATCTTAAGTAATCCAGTCTGTTCGCCTGAAAATTGTGGCAGAGATCTGGCCGGAAGTGTCAGACTATTCTACATTCGGCTCGTTTAGCGAGGCCCGCCGGCCGCTGTGGCTGGCCATTCTTGGCTGGCACACACAAGTCGCCGACTTGGGTATGCTACATCGCGACAGACTTGGAACCATCCATCAATCTGAGTGAGGAGACAGTTGAACCTTCATAATGGCCACCACCAACATCTCTAGCGACCTCGTCTGGCAAATCACCCGTAAGTCGAATATACCGAGATCCCTGCACACTTCCGGGCGAAATCGCTTTTAAGACGGTGCATTTACCTTTTTTTTTTCTTCGACAATTTCAAGGAAAGAAAGAGGAAAGTCAGGGGAAAAGAAAGAAAGAAAGGAAACAAGAAACCATCTACCGAAGACAATCTTTCATTTCCTGCAAAAAAAAACAAAAACAAAAAACAAAAAACTCCATATGGCTTATACGCTTTGCATTTTCTTGCTGAACCTTGAAATCCCGATGTGTGGCTAATGTATATCATCTTCACAGGCAACCAGAATGCTTTTCTGGCCAAGCGCAACACGGGCGGTGGTTCTCAGTTCTCCCGTGATCCCCTGAACCTGCAGAACAAGCACTCTTTCAAGGTATAATGGTTGTACATGTCTCGTCACAAACTATAGTCGCTAACACATGTTTTCTTTCCAGTATGCTGGTTTTGCCAACACCAAGGTACATACGATCGTCGACGGCGTCGCATCTCAACTTGAAATGTGATACTAACTCCTGATATTAGGCCATTGGTGTGCAGCCGACTGAGAATGGCGGTGTTGCCGTGATCACCAAGAAGCCCGGCAACCCCCAGCAGCCCGCTAAGAACGTGGTCACCGTCAACTACGGCCCCAACACCTCCGCCCGCAAGTAAGCAGAACCGATACCTTATACACCGTGTATACAAGCTCTGCTTGATACCATGGCTTTTTTTCGGGAACCATTCGTCTAACCTGGTGAACTTTGTTCCGTTGAATAGGATCTACAAGGGTGTCGCCAGCAAGACCGCTCAGAACGGCTACCGCGCTGATATCCGCGAAGACGCCGTTGCCCGCGTCAGCGCCATCCGTCGTTCCCAGAAGGCCAAGAAGGAGGCCGCTGCCAAGAAGCCCCGCGGCGCTCAGGCCCGGAAGGCCGCCGAGAAGGAGTCGGAGTAAAGGGTAGTTCTTCGCGAAACTTTGTTGCAACCACAAAATATCGATTTATTATGACTCCATGGCAATCCAGGACATAGACAACATGTCCATGTAATTTAGCGGGCGATGCCATGGACAGTCCATCCAAAGACAAGGGGAAATGACAACGAAGACGACAGAAGCATGACCTCTATGTGAAAATGGGGAAATAAAAAAAAGGAACCATGATCCACCGCTATATGCTTTTTCAAGACTAGGGGAGGAAACCCTTTTAATATTCTCATTGTAGATGATGTAATTGAGCGCTACCCCGTTTGAGTAGTAATTCGCAGGGTATGCTTACTAGTGAACTATACGACCTACCTGGTATGTGATCTCGATTGGATCTGAGCCAGACGGCACATGTCTCGGGTTTGCAAGTATATTTGAGCACCCTCTGTCGGGCCGAAGCAAAACTAGCACAACGGAGAATCATTAGTCGCGGCCTTATCCGTCGTTTTGTCGTAAGAGAAGCTGGCACCCGCCTTTTTCCGAACTCACCCATGATTAATGGATCAATTCGGGTATGCCTTGGCTGGAACCCAGGAGATTTCCAGGCACTGGCGAAAACTGCCGGGGTCCGTGGAGTTGACCAAGAACCAGTCCTAGACTACGCGAGGCAATAAGTCCCGGCACTGACGTTGTTTCTTTGACGGGCAGCCGGCAAAGTAAGAAGCCGATACATCACTGTCTCTAGCACAATTTATCCGTCTGGACAGGTTACGTGGTCTCTGTTTTCGGTTATTATATTGGGGGGAGAAGGGTTAGCAACAATGACGAGATTTAGCCAGTCACCGCTTGTTCTTTTCAAAGGGTTGGAAAGAAACAAGATTACCTTACAGAGTACTGGCTACTCTGTATGGTTCTGCGGATGATGTATTGGATAGAACGGCCTGCGCTAGTGGAGCTTCCCTGACAACCCCACATGTGATTAATTCCCCCTCCTCCCCTCTTCCGAGGGGTATATATATACGTTCACTATATCCCTCTTTCTATCCCTCTTACCATCACAAGAAAAAAAAACAAGCCACCTCACTGATTACTCCTGCAAGGTAAGTGCACAGATTATAGGAACCTGTCACTTCTGTGACAACTACCCATCTATCACCGGCTTGAGACAACCAACCCCGCCATGACTCCCTCCCCTCTCCTACATTGTTCTCTCCCCTCCCCCTCCAGTTCCCACCGAATCAACCTATCTCATTCTGCTCTTTTCTATGGGTTCTGGTTCCATATATTCTTTGTCATTGCCTGGTTCACTAACGGTCCCGGTCACAATTCAGAAAGGGAATCTTTGCGCCAAAACCATTATTTAAGACCGAACCAAATCGAACCAAATCATCCACCATGGTTAAAGCTGGTTAGAATCCTCGCACTGGAATCATTAGACCAAGAAGGAATCAATAGCTGATCTGATTCAAACAGCTGTTCTCGGTGCCTCGGGTGGCATTGGCCAGGTTTGCATACACTAACTTGCTTCATTGGCACTTGAATGGTTACTGATGTTTAATCATTTGCCGATAGCCCTTGTCTCTTCTGCTGAAGACCTGCCCCCTTGTCGATGAGCTTGCCCTCTACGATGTCGTCAACACCCCCGGTGTTGCCGCTGATCTTTCCCACATCTCCTCCGTCGCTGTATGTGCCAATGCAACATCATTCTCCGGATCACCCCAACCACCCCACCAGACGTCAACTCAGGACCTTTGGCCTTCTAACCTTCTCTCTTCGCAGAAAATCTCCGGATTCCTGCCCAAGGATGATGGCCTCAAGAACGCCCTTACCGGCACCGACATTGTTGTGATTCCCGCTGGCATTCCCCGTCAGTAATCCACGCTTTCCCCGCACCGTCCTCGATTTACCTAACGGATGACTCGAACTGTAGGCAAGCCCGGCATGACCCGTGATGATCTTTTCAAGGTCAATGCCAGCATTGTGCGCGACCTGACCAAGGGCATCGCCGAATTCTGCCCCAACGCCTTCGTCTGTATCATCTCCAACCCCGTCAACTCCACCGTCCCCATTGCCGCCGAGGTTCTCAAGGCCGCCGGCGTCTTCAACCCCCAGCGCCTCTTTGGCGTCACAACGCTCGACGTCGTCCGTGCGGAGACCTTCACCCAGGAGTACTCGGGCGCGAAGGACCCCTCCACCGTGCAGATCCCCGTGGTCGGCGGTCACTCCGGCGAGACTATCGTTCCCCTGTTCAGCAAGACTTCCCCGAGCTTCCAGATCCCCGAGGACAAATACGAGGCTTTGATCAAGCGTGAGTGGCTTTGATCATAAATTAACCCTCGCCATGATGAGTCCCTCCTAACGGCTTCACAATAGGTGTCCAATTCGGTGGTGATGAGGTCGTCAAGGCCAAGGATGGTGCTGGTTCCGCCACCTTGTCGATGGCCTTCGCTGGCTTCAGGTTCGGATCCCGTGTGCTCAAATGCAGTGGCTGTTGCTAATCTACTACAGATTCGCCCAGAGCGTTATCAAGGCCTCCAAGGGCCAGTCCGGAATTGTCGAGCCAACCTTCGTTTACTTGCCTGGTGTTCCTGGCGGTGACGCCATCGCCAAGGCGGTTGGCGTTGATTTCTTCTCTACTCAAGTGCAGCTCGGTGTATGTTCCACGTTCCACGTCCCTTTTCCTCTATTCCTCTCTCTCTCTCTCTCTCTCTCTCTCTCTTTTCCTTTCCATCTTCAATGAGAATTATCTAACACTCGATGCAGCCCAACGGTGTCGAGAAGGCCATCAACATCCTTGAAGGTGTAACCGAGAAGGAGACCGAGCTGCTGAAGGCCTGCACGGATGGCCTCAAGGGCAACATCGCGAAAGGCGTCGAATTCGTCAACAGCCCCCCGCCAAAGTAAATACACCCACCCCCCGCACATCTGCACACAATGAACCCCTACTGCTGGCCGGTTGCTTGATCCGCACCTTTGGTGTCTTTCGACGGAACATACTTCTGTGGCTCCATCGACTCGCAGATCTTCGATATGGAAAGAGCCCTACTAATCATTATCATCTCGAAAGATAGGCTCTGAAAGAATGAAACGAATTGCTGGAGCACCGTGATGAATAATTTCGGGTTTGCAAAAAGCAGGGTTGTAGGCACATACTGAAATGAAATTACTATTTATTATTCTCTTCCACCATGACCCGGCCCTGTGGTGCCCCCACAAGGAAAATGGATTTGGAACCAGCCGTAGATCTCATTATTGTAGACGCCAGAACAGGACCAGACGCAACTGAGACTGCCTCACTTGCTGCTGATGATCTCTTCATCCTACGATTTTGACTGCACCGTCTTGATCTGGAATGTTGCTCCGGGGAGCTCGGTTGTCTCTGCTTGAACGGTTGTATTGATACCCAGGTTGGAAAGAGCTCCACGTATAATGCCACACGGAAACCAGAGGTACTGGACTCTAGTTAGACGGTATCCTGAGTACGGGCTTTTGAGGGAGGTGAGAAAGTGCAAGAGGGATTTGTGCCTACCGCTTGAGCCACTGTCACAGCTTCACCCCTGACAGACATACTCATCCGGGCGAATGGTCGAAAGGAACTATCGGTCAATACATAGACACCCTTAGACTCAATTAATTTCCGTCCATTCAATCTGGAGACGATGTTTAAGGTGGTCAAGTCTTACCCGGTGATTGGTTTTCAGATTATCAATTTGCTTCCTGAACAGTATAGACCATAGATCTTTGCACAGAAACTTGATTACATCCAAGTTATCGCTAAATCGGGGACGGTCGCGAGCAAATCTGCATCGAATCAGCACCATTGGCACACGTTCCATTGAGCTCCCCCTTTTGGAGAAGAGGGCTATTCCAAGCAACCAGACACGTACCGTTCTACAAGACCCTGTCCCACCCGATAACCTAGGGACTCAAGGCGAAAGAAGGTGGTCTCTCTGATTTCTTCATCTTCCAGTATTCTGTCATTGGCTGAGAGTTCTTTCGCGAGCCGTTCGGCCATGGGGACCAGTTCTATGAGAAGAAAATCGAGACATGATGTGCTGACGAGGCGGGCGTGGGGATCGGAGGAGATGTTGATGGATGAAGAGGTCGTCTCGAAAGACATGCCGGTCTTTTATGTGTCGATTTATCTTAGTCTGAATGGAAAGAAAAAGCGGTTTCCTGACGTGATCGGGTGCGGGTGAAGGGGGTTGCGAAAGATTACACCGGTTGGAGCTGGCAGTTGAGAGCGCCGTTCGTTAAGTCGCTAGATCGGTGTTCCCGATGATATCCACCAGCTGATAACGATAAGCTGGTACAACAGTCAGTACAACGATCAGGACCACTCCACCATTCTACATTATTGGTAATGATTCTTAACGAATTTTTGACTATATATAACGCCAATAACCATTAGAGAAACGATATCAGGGCCTCCGCTTTCTTAATCAATGGGTGCGGTAGAAAAAAGGAGATCTTATATGCTAGTATAAAAAGCCAGGAATACTGGTCGATACGGACGGACCCCTCGTCGAAAGATGCTATAGTTAATGTATATACTCTACTTGATCTTGGACAAGTTGTCAACACAATAATTCCATAGCTGCCGGCGTTCTATCATTCAACCTATCAATCTTCAAAGGCTCCTTGTAACTGCCAAACTCCAAAATCCGCAAGCACCGTGACGCCTTAAAAGATTACCCAAACCACACAGGGACCAGAAGTAAAAGTATCATGCATCATAACCACCTGTCTGGGCCGGGGATTCCGAATTGGTCTGGCTTGCAAATGCCAAAGTTGCTCCGTTAGACAAACCAGTACTATGTAGATTCCGGGGCTCCTGACCAGGTAAAGGTCGATTGAAGGCATTCAAGGCCGGTCGTTTTGCCGGTCTTACAGGAGAGCCATCATCTTCATCATCACTTCCAGTAAGATCGATTACTTGAGCCAAGCTACGCTTATTGGTAGATTGGTGGGCAGCAGACGCTGTTGATGGTTCTCGTGATTGGGTAGGAGTGCAATGCAAAGAATAGCTTTGCGCGGAAGTTGCTTCTTGCTTTATAGGAGTGACCCCGGGCTCTCTGACCTCTATTAGCTCATCTTCATCTGATGCCGGGTTAAAGCCATCAGCACCCGTTGCTTCATCGCCTTTCGGTATCGACCATCGGCCATCAGGTTCTATGACTACCTGTTCGACGTCTGATGCTGTTGAATGAAGTATATCATCGACATACCTATGTCGTTAGAGAAATACCATAGACGCGGAGATGTCGGGCTTACTGGTCAACATGCAGTGATTCAAAGCTAGTGGCTTTGGAGCAAATGGGGCATGACCAAGTTGGCGCTTGCTCTTGCAATTGTAAGAAAGACGATGCATCGAAACAACGGTTATGGGTACAGATAAGCGAGCGACAGGGAACTTGGATTCGAAGCGTGGACAGAGGGCATTTTAAGGACATCACGGTCGAGGTAGCAACGATGTCCGAATCGTCTGCCCTGCTTCTCACTAGGGATTGTTAGATGCATCCTCTTAGTTGTTAAACATACGTACTTTCTCGTATGACCTGTTCTTTGGATATTGTTTTCCTCATTTTCAGCTCGGCTACGAGAGTCTCAACGGGGTGTCGCTGGACGAGATTGGCAAGAACAAAGAACCTCTGCGCAAGTTAATCAAAAAGAAAACAGCGAATTCCAAGTTAAACCAGCAAACATGGAGACGGGGAATCTATCTATATGGATTTCTTAAATTGTACTGACCTTTTGGGTGAGGGCATACGTCATGACGATATGATTTGGATAACCTGGTCTTTTGCGGATATAGTTTGTTACGTCGGCAGGTCTAGTTGTCCCAGGCTTGTTTTTGAGGCCCCTCAAATTGGCCTTGACTTCGTCAAGGTTTGCCTTTAGCTCAACTTGGTGCGGAAAAGCGATATCCGACTTCGTAAATTGGGTAAGGCCAGAATCTGCAGCGCAATAAACCATAACCCGAAGGTTCGGGTCTGTTTGCATCCTAGACGCTACACTTGGGCTAAGAACAACGCGAAGCTCCACACTGTCTCTTGTTTGTTCTCGAGCTTTGTAATATCAGAATCATGGAACATCTAGGTTTGATTTGCCATTTGAAAACACACCTCTGCATTCAACTGTCGGTGTAATTTGCTCAATTATGGTATAGAAGGGACTATCCTTGAAGTTGAAACGTCCTTCCAAAGAATCAGCACTCACTGGTATGGCAGGTGAACTTTTGGTCCACATACCAGACCCTAAACCATGCGGGGACACCGAAACCCCTAACGAAGAAGGTCTTTGCTGCATAGGCGTGGATTGGCCAATTGAGGATGTTCGATGTTGTTCTCCAGAAAAAGTCTGTGAGTGCGATGGGGAAGGCATTGACCGATTTGCTGTAGCATAGATAAATTTCCTTAGGCTGTCATAACGCTCGAATTGTCCCGCTTGGCTGAGCCGCTCCAAAACTAATGGTTGGCAATCAAGTCAGCAATTTGCCCTGGAGGAAATCCCAATCAAAATTATAATGGGCGGGGGAGCAAGTCGCAGAGAGCAAGATACAGAGAGTATCATTGAAAGGGGAATGGATATAAACAACGGCAAAGAGACGAAGTAGAGGTATGACAGACAATCAATTATTCTGAGTTGCAATGAAGCCTTCACCCCAGAGACAGCGAGCCCCTCCCTCCTTAGGATATCTTTCAGCTGCACATTTGTGAGCGTCTTGACCAAAGCTACTACGCTTTGGAGCTCCTGGGACTGGCTGACGGAGGTCATGTTTCAAGGACGTATGCTATCAGTTGCTGGTCGACCGCGGTCCAGGGAAATTTCAAGAGATGTAGGACAAAGCGGATAGGATATGTTTGGCAACAAGTTCGTTGAAATACATCTCAACCCTCTTATTAATTCAAATCTTAAAGCACATGAGAAGAATAAGGATAGCACAACATCAGTGCCTTAAGTTTAGATCCAAAAGTATCACTGGAGAAACTTGGAAGAGAGAAGATAGACATGTAATCAAATACTATCGGGGAAGTTTGCGGAGCGGAGCAAGTCTGTTGATGACATAAGAAGGCTCCCCTGCTAACTGAATCAGTAGATAGTGTTATCGGGCAGTGGCCAAACTTCTAAAAGTTTTGTTCTTTTCAATTTCAAAGCGAACAAAAAACAAAAATTCATATCATCCTGTTATTGATCATTTCTTGTCTCAATCATATCACCTAGATACTGATCTTCTATTTTTCAATCCTTTTATTTTCCCCTAACCGTCGCGGAAGAGAGTCATGGCGAAAAGTGTTCGAGCCAGTGTATCCAAGCGCAACAAGGCAAAGCTCCGAGCCACCGTTTTCGGGCCTGTTGTTGATGCACGAACTGAAAGATTATCGGCCAAATTGCAGGAGCTTGCCTCTCAGCCAAAGGCAGATGAACATGAGAAATCAAACATGGGATCAGGTACTGCAGAAATAGGTATATCACTTCTCTTCACGTCTTTCCCATGATTTTTGGGCGCTGGGGTTTTTTGATCAAAGGCTTATATTGATTGCAGATGAACAAGGTGGTGCTTCGGAAGACATGGATATTGATAAAGTGTCTGAAAAGAAAACATCGTCACAGAAATCCGGGCGTATCCACAAACGCCACAGCAACAGGAAAAACCGTTCCTCTATAACTTTTACCCCACGCTTTTCAAAGTCACGAAAAATCCCGAAGAGAAAATGAACATTTTGGAGATAATCTACGTCCGTGTACATTATTGATACTTGGATCTTGTCCCATACCTTCCAACTACATCAAAAGTTTGTTTCGACTTGATTGCAACATCATTATACCTCAGAATACTTGATCATTATGTGGGTTCCCATCAGACTTTGACATGTCAAATACTTTATGCCAGCAACAAATGTTATCAATATGACTATTTTATCGCTGCATGAGCTTCCTAATTATGTTCCATTTTAGGATACATGTTGAATCCAAAAATGAGAATCAATATAGTAGAGTAAGGGCAAAAAATTTTCAATATTATTGAACTTTCCTCTTTAAATCTTAATATTCATATATTCAAACTACGGAATAAAGTATGGATATGATCTCTTACTGTAGATTGTTACGATCAGGTGGTGATTGGAATGATAACGAAATTGACTATCAGATGATCTTATCGTGATAATAACCTAGGAAGGGCAGGCGGTGTCTTAACAACAACAGATATACTGCCCGCATTACTCGAAAAGCCCCCTGTAAGTCGTGTCAACAACTTGCAATTTAATATGTTTACTGGGAACAAAGAGAGAGGAGAAACACAACATTGACATGGTTGCGAAATTTCAACACTCTGATCGATGGACATATTGCATCTGTCATAAGTCCGAAATCTTCTCAACATAATGCATTTGAACCCTGGAAGTTGGGCGATACTAATCGCTAATATATTCATTCCGGTTGCCATTCTTTGCTTCTCATCTGGCTTTTTCCCCTATAAACCTTTACTTCCGGGGTTTGCAACACTGGACTCGGGTGATGGAGAGAGCCGACCGCCGGTGATATTTGATAAAGTCATTTTCATGGTGGTCGATGCGTTGAGGAGGTATGATAAAAATTTACAGATTGTCATGATAATTTCCTAGTTGACCCTAGATATCAGTGACTTTGTGTACTCCAGCAACTCTGGTTTCCTATTTACCCAAAGGTTCGTACGAACAATTGAGCGTATTCTATCATAGAGTTGATCTAATATAACTTCATAGTCTTATCCGGCATGGCAATGCTCTACCATTCACGGCTTATGCAAGTTCACCAACAGTGACAATGCCCCGACTTAAAGCTATGACAACGGGATCTGTTCCATCATTCTTGGACGTGATCTTGAACATTGCAGAGTCTGACACTTCGTCGACACTTGCCCATCAAGATACATGGCTCGCGCAGTTGAAAAGGCGAGGTGACCGCCTCGTCATGTATGGAGACGACACCTGGCTCAAGCTGTTCCCAGGAATGTTTGATAGGGCCGACGGGACTTCGAGTTTCTTCGTGTCGGTCAGTTAGCTTGCAAGCACTAGTTTTTTCCGAGGGCTAATTCATAATGTACAGGATTTTACCGAAGTAGACAACAATGTTACGCGCCATATAGGCGATGAGCTGCTTCAGGACGATTGGTCGGCATTTATTATCCATTATCTAGGCCTTGATCACATTGGACACAAATCAGGTCCTCAAAGGTATTTAAGTACACCCATTAGTCAAGAGAATCTCTAACATGTATTCAGCCCCCACATGATACCGAAACAACATGAAATGGATTCAGTTGTATCCAAAGTGTATCTAGCTCTTGAGGAGGAGAAACACCTTGAATCAACACTTTTTGTTTTATGCGGCGATCATGGTATGAATGACGCCGGTAATCACGGTGGCTCCTCCGTAGGTGAAACGTCACCGGCCTTGCTTTTTATATCACCCAAATTTCAACTCAAGGGCGCGCATAGTCAAAGTCCAATAGAGCCTACACATGATCTACAGTATTATCAAACCGTCGAGCAGCCAGACATTACGCCGACTCTTGCAAGTCTTCTTGGCTTGCCAATTCCTCTAAACAGCTTGGGTGTTGTCATTCCGGAGTTACTTATGATGTGGGATCACGGTAAGATGCTATTCCCATATAGGAAAGCTATGTTTTATCACTAATCTCTGTCATTCATCAGGTCATGAAAGAACCAAGATCTTGTTAGACAATGCTAGACAACTGCTCAGAACTGTTAGAGAGTCATTTCCACGCTATGAGTTTGACCCCGAACAAGTGACATCCGACTGCGATAATGGCCATGCAGATGGGATTGAAGCTGTTCAATGTGCGTGGTTCCACGTCCATGACTTGCTACAAAAATCCAATGGCTCTCGCGATGACGATATATATCTCGACCTTGAATCTGCTATCTTCAACTTCTTAAGACTTGCCCAAAATTTGATGAGCAGTGCTGCTAGTGACTATGACCTGAAATATCTTTACCTAGGGATCGGCATCACTACCCTAGCTGTTTGTCTATCTGTACCGGCGATGCATGTTCTACTCTTGACATCCAAACCGCCCATAATGTTCTTACTGATGAGCGTTCTGAGCTATAATGGTCTGATGTTCGCGAGCAGTTATGTTGAGGAAGAACAACAATTCTGGTATTGGTTATTAACGGGTTGGATGTGCTACTTACACATCAAGTCGCTCAGCCACCAGCATGCCAATTTCTTTGGAAGAAAAGAAACGCATTGGTCGATGTCTCAGATGCTGGTTAGGCTGGGAATGGTCGTTTTGGCAGCATCTCATCGTTTAGTGAGACGCTGGAATCAAACCGGTCAAAAATTCGCTGCAGAGCCAGATATCTCACGAGATTTTTTACGGTCCCATAAGGACATCCTATGGTTCCTGATCATCTCAACCTATGCAGTCACGGGCACACGCCTCACTTCTAGCCTCCCTAAACACGCACTGTGGTGTGTTTTTGGCCCTTCTATCACGATTGCAGCCTTTCTGTACAAAGTTGTGTTTGTGGAATCAGAGTCCCCGGAGCTCCTCAATGAAACAATTTTGGAACCTTTTGCAGCAAAGCTTGGAGGAACCCCGCTCATTCCTCACGCAAGGTTTGTTCTTTGTGGATTACTCTTACTTATGTTGTACTCGATCTGTACTATGGTGGTACCTCGAATATTACACCGACAAAATAGTGGTAAGTACAAAAGCCATAAATACGATAGCAGAAGTCAGTCGCTAATTTAAATCTAGCAACGCTGGCCAGAGTTTTCCATGAATCCCTCACTTTTTTCCTAATGACACAATCAAAGGCAACCAATATTCCCATTTTTCTGGTTCTCAGAGCGCAGGCGTATATTCTCTCCTCAATAAACCTCACTGCAACTGAGCTCGCCATTACGTCCCTGATAATGCAACACGTTACATTTTTCGCGTTTGGGGGTTCTAATTCAATTTCCTCGGTGGACTTATCAAACGCATATAATGGTATTGGCAGTTACAATGTCATACTCGTTGGTATCCTGATGTTCATCGGCAATTGGGCGGGCCCAATCTGGTGGGTTTCAGCCAGCCGACTCCTCCAAGGTTCTTACAGTTCTCAGCATTGCGACAAGAAAGCGCATATCACGGTTTTGACATTTTATGCTACAACAACCTTGGTATCTGTCATGGTTTCTTGTACAGTATTAAGAGCTCATCTTTTCATCTGGACGGTCTTCTCACCGAAGTACCTTTACACCATGGCTTGGATCCTTATCAACTACTTCGCTGTGAACATATTGGGAAATGCCGAATTGCCGGTTCTCAAATCTACATGAAAAAGCCGGGAAGGGGTATTCATCTTATGCACATATATTCTTGCCACACTACCAAAGATGGCTGTCCACCTTGTATCTCTATAGAACCACCCGTGGAATCTGCTATTTAACGAATGCCAGCGAAAAGCTCGTCTATGGCGTCTTTTTTGGCTTTTTTCATTTTTTTCGGTTTTTTCACATCTGTAGAACCAGGGCGCCTCTTCCTCTCTAGACCATTGTTTTTGCGTAATCCTAAGACCGTTGGATGGGCTGTAGGGGTCTCAGTGTTGACCGCCGCATTTGAATGGTCTTGAGTCCGAGAGAGGACCTCCCCTATATCCTCTTTTGGAGTATAATTTTGATGTGGAATGGTTAGGACCCGTGACTTTTGTGGTTGACTACCCAATCTTTTATCAATCGCCATTGCTTTTGTAAGGCGAGCCAGTGTTGCGATTAAAACAATACCAAGCGTCGAAAATTGCCCATCTGCAACAACTGTGGAAAACACACTGGGACATTGTCAGTGTCTCAACGGACCCTCAAAAAAATTACACAGGATTTCCCTGGCTTCCAGGACCTACCAATAACACTTGGGTATGACACTCGTGGCCAAATATTTGGCACGCTTATCAACAGTGGACTCGTTTCTGCTGCGTGCTAGTTCGCATTCTAAATTTTCCAAGAGACTCTTAGTGGCTCGTTTTAGCAAAGAAAGCCATTTCCACCATTTTGTCTTCCCGTGTTGGTTCTTATTCCGGTGGAAAACCAGATGAAGCACTGAGTACACTGCAGTTACCCTTTCCTTGTCCATTTCATTGCAAAAAATTATAAGACACGAGATATCAGATTTTCAGACCTCGGCGTCGTCCAGCGCAATACACTTGTTCTGCGTGATACTGCTCGGGAGAGAAAAGAGATCGAAGACGGAAAAGACCGAGAACAATAGATAAGATCCGAGAGTTAAGCTTTCGTTTAGCTTTTACTATCGTACACCATCACCAGTTGGGGGCCTTCCTTGACTGACAGAACCCCCAACGTTATCTTATCGAAGTATCGAAGCACAAGGACGGCTTACTAATATTGAATGGTAAGAAAGTTAACCAAGTTGGGTTAGAGAGAGAACCAGAAAGCTGATACCCTTACGGAGTAAATCATAGATATCGGGAAATAACAAAAATGATAGTATATGTAATGTTCATACCAGATCAAGTGAATCAGCATCCCCTGGTGTGTTACTCAAGGATTATATAGATATTATAGACAGAGTTGCACTACATACACCCTCACGTGAGTTCTCTTACACCTCTGTTATACAATTGTATTGTACTGAAGATAGAGTTACTCGCGGACACAAAAGTGCTAGGGTATACGTAGTATTTCGCGGCCTGGTGGAAATTGTTGTCTCCCCAATGCGTCAGGTGGTTTTGCCTCATACTTGGGCAGACCTGGACATCTGGCGTATCGGTCTCCACTTCCCGGGCTTCTAATTGGTAAAGGGATAGTCATTCCATTAATAGCAAATCCTGCCGCAGCCCGTACCTGCTCATACTTATTGTCTCCATTCTGACTAGAGGCGCGGAGCGAGCACTCTACCTTGTGTTCAAGAACCTAGCTAGTATAGCATGAGTTGATTATTTAGCCAATTGAAAACGTTGAATAGGGCACTGTGGATATAAATTATATTATGACTATAACTACCGTGCCCCATCCAATTCATTATGTACTCTGCTGTTCTCGTAGGGAAATGGGGTGTTTTCATTCTACACACTTATACTCTTAGTGAGGATGAGCCAGGCCAGATACCATTAGTGATGCTTCAGGCTTGATTGCTTCCCCAATGCTAAGATGCATAAGCAGGCTGCAAGTTTCAAGTTATAATAGGAGGTCAGACATTGGGTGCTTGTGCTCGAGCAGAATATTAGTTTTTTCACTTGTCAAGTGTTCACTAAAACAAGCCAGCCGATGAAAGATCTGGGAGCTACCACAAAACCAGGCTGGGCATGGTTTATATTATCTGGAATAACTATAATTTTCACCTGTCTTGATTTATGACAGTCTATATGTTGTTTGGTTTGAAGTCTGTATCAACGGACATGCCATTTTGTAATTATTTCCACATATTACTTCCCAGGCTAACAGGAGAAAGTGGTAGCTGAAGTCTCACAGAGAAGGGCATCCAACCCGTGATAAACCCAACATCAAGACTCATACCGAAGTATCCCATCAATGTCCTCCAGCGCGCGAAATCAACTTCCTTGAACGGATCGAAAGTACATGTTGTCTTGTTGCTTTCATTTCTTACTGAACCCCTGCCATTATTGAAGAAGCCGATAACGAGGCATAGAAAGACAAGAGAGTACTAACGAAAGGCAAAGGCTAATGCCAACATCAAGCCACAAATTGAACGAATGCACACATACAGTTTTTGGCGAGAGAGAGAAGGGTGGAGGGGAGGGTGGTGAAAGCCCAGTTTATTTTGCAGTTACGAGGTCCTAGGGCCGCGCTCTGCCACTGCTGAACCATACCACACTTTCAAAGCAGGATAAGTGCAAGGTCCGCTTTTCAAAGCATTTTTGACTGGAGATGGAGCTCTCGGAGCAAGAGTTCGGACATAAACTACCTCGCGCTCAGCTGCAGTTGTTCCGCGGTCAAATTGTGAGCGACGCCGACGTTGTTCGTCTCGATATTGCTGACCAACGCGTGGGGCAAAGAGGCCTTGAAAACAATGCCTCATCAGTGATAAAATTGTAACGGCAATCCAAAGTCCATGACTGACCAACGTGTTCTGCATTTTCGATACTACGTCGCATCTTTGACGGATTGTCGGGACCAGGGAACCGGTCTTCAGTACCAGCAAGTCCCCCAATACCCGTATGGAATATCTACGAAGTTAGTGAGCTTTGTGCTAGTTCATCTTCCCCGACAGTTGCAACAAACAGCTACCTTTGGACGAAAAGACGGATGCTCTAACATCACAGAGCTGTTGCGAAATTTCTGCACCAGACAATCTTTGCCTTGGATCGCTAATCTGCGTCTCAGCACGTGGTACAGAATTGTGGAAGGATGTTTACTGACTAGCATACGATACTTCGGCAACCTTGTCGCTGTTGAAACAATTCCTAGGTGAGCCAGTTAATATCAAACTTTAAAGATGCCTGGGGGGGCATATGTACCAAGTATTGCCTGATCGTGCATTGACAAACTAGGAGAGCATGAGGAAAGACACTTCGCCATATCTCAGTGAATGGGCAAGGACTACTAACGTCAATAATATCGATTGGCTATCATCATGTCAACTACGTAGAGCCCTCAGCATGTCGATAAAGGGAGTCTCTCTCAACTTACGTCCTCAAAATTGATAAAAGCATAGCCAACGCTAAAGCAACAGGTCAGCACTTCTTGCTATGGTTGGAAAGGTAGACAATGACCACATACTTGCAATTATTTGCAAAGTCTTCAATCATGTAATCAGTATCGACAACTTCCGAGGCTCACTGACCTATATCGAACAACTTACCAATACGTAGATACATGAAGTCGTACTTGCCATGGCTTGTTTCGTCAACTATGGCTTTGAGCATGGTCTTG
Organism: Aspergillus taichungensis; assembly: GCA_002850765.1. Lineage (NCBI taxonomy): Eukaryota > Fungi > Ascomycota > Eurotiomycetes > Eurotiales > Aspergillaceae > Aspergillus > Aspergillus taichungensis. The sequence continues at coordinate 6,819 of KZ559563.1, read as the reverse complement.
AAAGGTCAGATAATCGGTCAGCCACCCGTATGAGCAGTCTACTGGACGTACTTGATCGATTTTATTGGGAATATTCCGCAACATGATCTGAGTCAAGGTTAAAACAGACAAGACTCCATAACTAGCGCAGTAGTCTGAACGTACAGTTGTCCGGACGTCTAGGCCCAGGCGAATTCGCTCGATATCGACAGCGTTCTGGTTGCTTACGCGCAGATCAGCATAGCGGCTGAGCTCACGGCGCGGCGAAGTCAATATTTTCTCCCCAGCCCTGGACATCCATTCCAGGAGACCGGCGTGTTCACCTGGGGGGACGGTGGAGCGGCCTGTTGGACTGAGCTCCATATATGGGCCACAAATATTTTGACTAGAAACCCAATGCATATTTTTCAGGAACGGGTCCTCATGTGGGACACTGTCATTTCCGGGGCATGGGTTCGGGTGAGGTAGCAGAGCTTTGTCTTCGACGTCCGGTCTCAACCCTGAAATCTCGAGCACACAATCCTAAATTAGACAGCAGAATTTGTTTGAGTGAGTTGCTACTTGCCAATAGTTGAGATTTCGAGGGCTGAGATCTGTGACTTACATCGACGGAAAATCCATGGAGGGTACTAATCACGTTTTCCGCATCACGGGTATTGAAGAACTCAACGTGAAATTCACTTATATTCTCTTGTCCAGTGGGTAGGTTTGTAAACTCCTTAATATCTCCAAATGTCATAAAAAGGGCCTCGAGCGAGCGAGCCACGGTGCATTTGTTCAAATTCGGATTACGACCATCGTAGTAAACAGTCACGAGCAATTGACCTTCGTAATCAGATGTTTGTGAGACATTCGAGGGCTCTGTATGCTGTACATATTCTTTGATGGTAATTGGGGAAACTCGCCATTCAGGTCGTAAAAGTTGAACCTTTTCAATGGCCCTCCTTGTCTCTCGGCTATCGGTGAACGCCACATAGACTTTCCCCATGGACCTGAGGTCTGTGAGGACAGGGCCTTTGACAGTAGCATATTCACGGCGCTGATTATATTTAGCACATCACTGACAGATACAAATTTTGCGGTATTAGGCTCACATTAAAAAACCCAGCCAAAAGAATGTAAGTAAGGTTTGTTGGAACATTTTCGATCATCATGGCGCGGCCACGTCTTTCGGCATCAACCTTGTCAAAATTGAAACCATGTGACAAACCCGTGTTATTATTCGGTTGAAACCTTTCAACAGGTCTATATCTCAAAGACTCAAGCCCGAGGTACTCCGGAGGACTCGTTCCTGTTTCAGTGGACTCGGATGGTGAATTTGCCAGAAAGCGGCTAACGCCACGGGCTTGGTTGCTATTGAGTACAAAATTCGCCGTTCCACTCGGTGTGAAAGTCGCTGCAGTTGGCGAAAGTTTCACGCATGCTGGTACCAGAAAAGGATCGGTAGATGCCCTTGCTCTCGTTAGAGGAGCTCAAAATGAATAACGGAAGAATTTAGCTTACACCGGGTAAAGCTTTCGAAAACCAAGGTCATTCGAGGAAGCGCAGATGCCAGATTTGGGGCGCCCTCTCGCGCGTACGTCTTCAGGGGAGAATGCCGTAATCTTTGTGTCTGGAGATCCGTTCGGGGAGACCACTTCATTTGTAGAGCAAGGGCTACTCAAGCCAAGTGGAGACCCGTTCGCCCTCATCTTGGGTACCCAGCCCTGATCAAAGCGTAGACTTCACGGGAAATGAAAATGGAATTTCACAAATTGTTTGAAAGAGACAAGGACTAGAAGAGAAACAAAGCAATGCTTCTGTGTATTCACAAGAATGAAATGTATAATCAGCGAGATGAATGATTGAGCAGCGAAAAAGAATTCAGATTTTGAACTTAAACACAGGGATGTATCTCTCTTGCTATATGTGAGAAAAGTGAGAAAAATATGTGAGGAATGGAGAGGGGGAGTGAAGGAGACAAGAGATGATCAGGTTGGAGGGAAATAAAGGCGACACGAAAGCATAGGAACGTTGTATAGTAGTCTTCGCGTGACGGAGAGATCGACGAGCGGGTTCCATGTACTGTCGATGATATTCAAACAATCTGTTCGTGCACAATATCCTAAGTCACCCGGGTACCTTGTCAAAACATAGTTGGTAGCCCGAGATGGTAGTACTATATGAATGAGCTAGAAAGGGTTCTTGATGTTTTATTTTCGCATCTCCGGAACTATTTTGATGAGTGTTTGACCTATCATAGACTTACATATGGATTTAGAGGTTCATACAATATTGTGGAATGGTGGTCATTAACCAATATATGTATACCCTTCGTGTCAGACAAAACGGTCGATACTAGATACGGGTAATCCGTAGAAATGAGAGTAGGTACCTGTCATGTGGTCTCATGCTAGATGTTACCTGTATAGACATTTCGAAGGTACCAGCTCGCACAATAACGGATACATATCTTGGGTTCGATGGGGGATGTTAGAAACACACGAATATTAGCCAGAACTGACTAGCCCTGGTAGAGATTCTATTGCTCGGAATTTGGCAATGAACCCTATGAATCTAGGGCTCCTACTGCCTTCTACCATACTTATACCGGCAAAAGTCTGCTCATGAGCATATCAAGCTGATCTTCTGGGTGCCTATAGACCCGGTGACCATCATCTCATCTATTAGTACTGGATGTTCATAAATGAGGTTTATCCACTACCTACTACCACCACCAGTAGTTATATCACGGACACCAATCTGGTCTTTAAAGGTTGCCTTTGCCACTCGTGGAATAAATCTGGTCAATTCTATTACTTTTGGGGGGTGAAAGGCACCATAAAACAAAAATCAAATTGCCCATAGATGCTCCAATGTGTGGATCGCCAAGCCCAGATACATTAGAATGCTGGTTATCGCACCAGCATAGAATTTGCCTTTGCTTGCTGAAGATGGCAAATCAGTCGTGATACTGCCCGTCGGCCCGCCAATCCTTGAACCGGAACCATCAGCCACCACGGACGTCACTGGGTGGGACACTCGGGTGGCACAAGGAACTGCATTCCTCCCCGTGCCGATTTCCAGGATATCGTCCTCTGTTGAATTGAAATTCGTGTTTGCGAGCGAGATCTCATTGTTAGAAAGATCATATACAATATAAGCACTGCGTAGAAATGTGTCACCCAGAACAGCTGTGCTGTCACCGGCGGGGACAATACCAAAGACACAAGCACGTGTGCCATCCTGAAAGCGGAGATCACCGGCATCAAGAACAAGCTCATCAATCCCAACTGTTATGTTCGGGGATGAAAAAGTAAACACCAGTTGAATATCATCATCTGATATGCTGCATGGTATGTATCCCGCACCACTGGAAGATTCATAAACGACCCCAAGGTCATCATAGATATCTTGAACAACACCATCCGGAAGATATGTCAAGGAGCTCCCAGAATCGAGAAGAACAGCAGCTGGAAGTGACTTCGAAGAGTAACTGTGATGCATTGACTCTGATTCCAACGAAACTGCTGTAAGCGCCACTATGAATTCTGAATAGCCACCGTTGACAGTTTGGATGGGCAGAGTCTGCAGATCTCCGTGGTACTTTGCTTTGTTAACCCCTCCAAATAAGATTGAGCCGGTGTTTGCGTCCAGATCATTGAGCCAGAGACTATAGGCATTGGATCTGAGTAGCCCCGCCCTAACCATTGCCAATGGAAGATTTGGGTAAGATGCTTTACCATAACGACCAACTTGGACCTCATTAGAAGGGTACCCTATGCCTAAAACGCCCTCTTTTATGACCAATTAACAACACAGAGATTAGTTGATGACCAAGAAATCGATACCGGGATCGGGTCTCTGTTACGACCAGGGTCATGACAGACTTACCCGGGGAGCTAGAGAAATACCCCACGCCAAATTGAAAGTTTTCTAGGGTTGCGCCGCCGATCTGAAGATTGTCGGTCACATAAGCCCCGGTTGCTCCAGTGCCATCTGCATAGGAAATGTTGAAATCCGAAGACGTATATGCATATGTTGAGGAAAGATTTGGGTCGTATGAGCCAGAAACGTTGCAAGGATTTCTAGACGAAGAACAAAAAGTCGAGTTTGCCGCGTTACACCATAAGTCGCTGCTTCCAGTGTCAATAACGAGGCGCAAGCTTTGATTTGGCGTCCCAAGTGTGACGTTGCAGAAATATAACATCTCCTATTTCGCTGGTATGTAAACACATTTATCACGAATGATCTGAAGCAGGGCACAGCCACACACCTCATTATCAAGTACCTGACCAACTGTCTGGTCACGTTTGCGCCTTACATTATCTCTGCTGACAGGATCAGGAACATCTTTGCGACTTATCATAAGCTCCACAATATCAGGGCCATCCCTGGGGTGAAGTGTGAATGCATGCGTATATTGTATGATGAAAGAGGCCGCCAAAAAAAGGCGCCATGTGGTTTTCATGATATATATGGATTGCTGATCCCTCCACGGCCCTTAGTATATGTAAAAGTTGCCAGAAGGCAGTTCCTTCAAGATTTATAGATTTGATGAGTTGGGAGACAATACTGGACCTCCATAAATTCACGCCTAGCCACAGGATATATATAAGTATTTAAATGCATGATTAACATCTGTCCCATAACCCTCGTTCAGCAGAGTAAGGATACTGGTAAACGGTAAGTGATGTCTTCTGTCCAATGCCTAGTAGGTCATGACGACTAACATTGTTTTTTGGACCTAGCCAGATTGCGGAGGCCCACATCTTTGGCCTCTCAGGGCCTAGTAGTAGACCCACAACCCCGGGACACGTGCAGATCGTACAGAACTGTTGTCGTCATCCATCGTGGTTATTGTCTTGTGTTCATGACACTCCCCACTGGCACAGTAAATGCTACGAAGAGCCCAGAATGTGCTATGTGGTGGAGCACGTAGGACCACTTACCATAAGTTGATTGTTGTTGTTGCTGGCTTGTATTGGTCCCATCCGTCCCGATTCGGGGCGCTGGCCAGGCTCAAACAGGCAAGCTTTCAATTTGCACAGTATGAGCCTACAACATTTTCCATTGTAGCTGTGTACGTAGGAAAATTTTATTTCTAGTTCCTCGCCCCAAAACTGGCCTCGGCAGCGATTTCCGGGGTTCGAATAATCCCATTCTCATTATTCAAAATATGTGATAATCCTAATGTACAACTCGGGAAATATATCCGTGCCTCTCTCCCAGTGTCTCCGAATTTTGGAAGGGAAGTGCGACTATGTCAAAAACCTACTGCTTCTCTAACATGTTTCATAGTCAGCTCAGCATTGCAACGCGCATCCCGCGCCCCTTGCTCCGCAACTGATTCAAGGTAACCAGTTTTGTCCGCCATGATCGAAAAATATTTCTCTCTCATGGGCTCGAGGTCCTTGGAAATCCTAGCAGCCAAGTGTTGTTTCAGAGAACGAAGACTAGCAGATCTAAACTCTGAGGCTAACTCGTCACATGGCCGTTCCTCAAAATGACCGAGTATTTCGAGGAGGTTAGATACCCCGGGCCGGCGGATAGGGTCGTAGGCTATACCTACCTCCGAGTCTGTCAGAGCTACTTTGATTTTTTTATGGATATCTTCAGGGGAGTCAGTCAATAGAATCCTTGACCGATCATCGGTGTGAGATTTTGACATCTTCAAATATGGATCTTTGAGTGACATTACTCGCTTCGCGGGGGCTGCGAGGACAGTCAGTTGGTGCCCTTCATAATCTATCATCCCCAATTTCGTGATAAGGATCGTTATTCTCACATATAAGAGCTTCTGGCAAAGGGAAGATTGACCCGTAGAGATGATTGAAACTATTCGCAGTCGATCTGGAAAACTCAAGGTGCTGTCGTTGATCTTCCCCGACTGGAACATGAGTCGCTCTATATAGTGTCAGTGAAGGATCGTCTTCCCCGTCGTCTCTGGCGCGCGAACCTATGTACCAAGATATCTGCAGCCTGCAGAACAGGGTATGAGAATAAGCCAAGTCTCAATTTCGATCTCGCCGTTGAATGTTCTAGCGTTGCGTCGTCGGACAATTTAAGTTTACTCTAAAGGACCATCATGTTAACATCACACCTTGCGTGCTTGCCTCTTATTGAGAATGATCATTCTGATTCTGGCCACCCACTTTCCATTGGGTCATACGAGATAGGTATCCCATAGACGATGTAGTGCAGAGAATCCAAAAAAGTTCAGCATGCGCGGCAACCTCCAAAGCAATTAGAAATTGATTAGACAGCAAGTATGTCAAAAATTAGCATGTTAACACAACTTACAGCGGATTGATAAAACAAAGTCGAGCGTGTTGGATCCAACCCAATAGCGAGTAAGGTGGCAAACGCCTCTTTCCTCCATTTCCTGAACTGGTGGTGATCTTGCGGGATCGTTAATGCATGGAGGTCAACAATCGAAAAGAACAATTTGGTTCCTGGAGCCGTAGTTTTTTGGAGCTTGACCCATTCACGTAAAGCACCCAAATAATTTCCTATATGTGGGACACCGGTGGGTTGGATCCCAGAGAATATGACTCGACTGCCTTTTTCTGCTGATGATTGAGTCCTTAATGAGCTGTTAAAGCGTCGGTGATCCTTCGAACCCCAGTGATCCGCTTCTAAACGTACAGTGGCTCTACCCCTTATGTGCAGACTTGTCGATGGTTGCCTCAATTGGTTGAATCTGGCAGACATCTTTTAATCAGTGTTGATAACGCGAGGTGCTGACGGAACATTGCTCTATCTAGTCACAAGTAGCGGGAAATCTCCATCATTAAACGAGGGTACGACACGTGACGTACTTGCGATAGGGACCCCGGCAAGGTGCGCAGACTGAAAAAA